>OVAX01003914.1:0-16335 GCA_900406405.1 Lepidium africanum | reverse complement strand
GATGGAGGAGACTATATAAGTCATTTAGGTATTAATTGAGACTAGTTGAGTCATTATTTCTCACGATAAGAGCCTTCTGTTTTTGTTGCCAATACAAAACTGAATCTGTCTTCATTTCCTACTAACTTTTTCGCCAATTTAGGAGAAATCTTCATTGATGATTTAGCTCTAATCCTAGACCGGAATTCAGATGAAAGTCTATCTTAAGCTACTGACCTTCTAATGGTTTTCATAATGATTTCATCCTCCTCATATTCATCTTCTGTTCAACCTTTGTAATATTCATCTTCTGTTCCTCTACTACTTCCTAAAGGTAAGCTACATACTCTTCCGCGATACTTTTCCTCTTGCTGTTTCTCCAATTTTTAATCAAATTCCTCATTAATTGTGAAAACAACTAAGTGTCATCTTGAGACTTAAAACAGAAAGCAAATGATTAGGAACTTAAGTCAAACCTTTTCTCCTCTAAGCTATTATTAATCATCTTCATCGTCAAATAAATAACCTCTTTTCAAAAAAAAAAATAATAATAAATAACCTTTATACGAATACAAAATTACATCATTATCTCATTGTTAATATCTTAGTGTTTTTTGTGCTAATTAATTTGTTTGTGAATAAAGATATGATAAAAATCTCATTGTACACTTCACCGAAAAGAAAAAAAAAAATCTCATTGTACATGGTAAACCTAGGTTCTAAACATTTTCTGGAGCACGAGCCAAAATTTTTTAAAGTTATATTTTATTTTTTACTTAAAATATATAAATTAATTTTTGGAATACGAATATAAAATATTAAAAAACATAAAATATATACAAATATATTTATCAAAAATAGAATAATATAGAATTATTAAATGACTCCTAATTATCAAATGGTTAAAATAATTTTTAGGTAAATTAAATAGTATGTTCCAAATTTCAAGGAATATTTATAGTTTTTTTAGTTGAATTAACTAATTTCAAAAGTCATTATATCCAAAAATTTGTTAAATTAAATAATTAGGTAATAATATATGTTCAATATTCTGCTATTAATGCCGAATTGCTCTTAGTCTGGTGGTTATGATGATCCAACTAATGATTTGGTACCAGGTTCGAATCCTACCCGCTGCATTATGGTATCTTAAAAAAGAAATTTTAGGGGTGGATTTTACGCTATAGATCGGATCTTGTCGATCCAATGTTGACAAAAAACAAATTCTGCTAGTAATGAAGTTTTATCTTTTGTTCTTCTTTCATTAAAATTCTAATGACATTTCATGTAAATTTTTGCAACTTTGTGGTTAAAGTTTAAAACTGCTTTCTTTTATAATAGTATAGATTCAAAATTTTGAAGATTAACATTATTCAATTTGTAGTACTGTCGATATACTTTCACACCTTATAAATAATTATTATAAACATTCTTTTTGTTTTATTATCTTTGATATAGAAATCTTTCAGATTCAAACATTTGAATATTAATAGTATGAAATTATCTATGTATTAAAATATATGTTTTGTTTTTTGCTGAAATTTTGTTTGTTATATTCTAATTTGTGGTAATAGATATATTTCAAATATTGATGGAAAAAAATATATATCTCAAATATTGACGGAAAAAAAAAGACATATCTCAATTCTCAAATACTCGATCAATTATGTTTTTTGTTAGGCTTTTCATATTTATATTATCTTTGAAATAAAATCTTTCAAATTTAACTTAAGATTATGAAAATATTAAATTATATATATATATATATCAAAAAATATACTCTGTTTTTTGTTTAGATTTTATCTGTCAATATTTATTTTGCAACCTAATGGAATTAAAGTCTAAGATATTTCAAGTTTTACGAATAGTTTATGTTGTTGAGTAATGTTTTTAACATAATTACTAGATGTCTCGACCAAAAAAAAAAATATAGTTATTAGATGTACAAGAGCATCTTCAATGGTACTCTAAATCTTACTCCAAACTCCATATTTGGAGTAAAATTATCTCCAATAGTACTCCATATTTCATTTCTCTATTTTTGGAGTAAAACTTTTTTTTGATATATTGATCATTTACTTTCAATGTGTTATCACTTATACCCAAACAAATTGTCTCATTAAAATATATATTTACAGTATGATATTAAAATATAGTTATTAAATTTATACAAATTATAAAATGTATCAGTAACATATATTATAATAAAAATAAAATGACATAATATTTAAGTAAATAAAGATAAATTCACTAATAATTATGTTTAGCTAATGTTGCATTTTCACTTGTGGGAAAAATACACTAATAATGATGTTTAGCGAATATTGTATTTCTACTTTTTTCTATTTATATGATTTCAGAAAATTTTAGTTTTATTAAAATTTTGATTTTGTTAATATTGTTATGATGATTTCTTTTAAATTAAAACAAGTAGGTAGAATATATAGATTTGAAAAGTAAAAAAGTATCTTAGTAATTAATAATAAGTTCATCGATCAAAATAATATTAAAATAATTATTTGGAGTAGAAAATGAAACAGACCATTGGAGCAAATCTCTTCTCTATATTTGGAATACTCTATTTTTAGAGTAGAAAATGGAGTAAACAATTGGAGATTCTCTAATAGGCACTTATTTGTAAATGATCTCACATTCGAATATTAGAAAATGAATGTTTGTTTATGAATTGATTAATAATTGCAACTTTATGAATTGATTACATAATTAGAGTTTAAATATAGTACAAGTTAGTATAATCCGTGCAAACTTTACCTATACTAGAACTTGAGGCATCAGAGCCGTATATTAAAGCAGCAAAATTCTTACTTCTTCTACACGTCTCAGAAATTATGACGAAATGTGTTATGTATACACTTATCTCCGAGTTGAGTTTGCAGCTTCTCGCAAGAAACGACTCACGAATGATGAGAATCACATACACTGTCGCTTCCTGATTGGCTGAAAACAAAAGACAAAGTCAAATGGCTTTGACTCATGAAGTCGTCGTTGAAGAAGTCGTGGCAACATCGTGTTGACAAGTCGGGAACAAGCAATAATTCTTATCTTCTTCCATTTTGCTTCCAAATCTTCAATTCTTTTTTATACCTGAATCTCATCTTCTTTTTTGCTTCAGCTCTCGAAACACATTCTAAACAAGACAAAACTAAAACTGAAGATACGTGCTACTCAAAAAACTTGGATAACTTCTTTCTTTTGTTGTGATTGTGAATTCTTGTTATGTCCATGGAGAAGAAACATTTTAGCATCAACTCTCTGAATGACCAATTCACTGAGGATGAAGACAATAGCTGCAAGAACAGTTTTTTCTTTGGATTGTTTGATGACCCTGAATCGAAAAGGCTAAGAAGTGGGAGTTTTAAGAGACAATATAGAGACATGGGAGATAGCTTTCACAAAGTTTATGATGAACAGAGTGGTGATGGTGATGATGATGAAGGGTCAGGGATGGACATGAGAGTACTGATGGTATTAGAGTACATGAGAGAGCTTTATGTGGGAAAACTTCAACTGTTGCAAAAGATGTTTCCAGGTGGAGCTAAAGACGAGTTTCTTGGATTCTTTGACAAAATTGGAGACGCTATGTCCCAATTCAAACAAGATTCTACTCCTCCTACAAAGTCAATGAAAATGCAGAGGAGTCTCAGTACTGGTTCTCCACGTGTAACCTCGAAAGGAGTTAATTTGGGTTCATCAGATCTAAGAAATGAAAGGTTTAAAGTTACAACGGTAGATGCTGGTGGAGCCGGTGGGGCTGCCAGTGGAGCTGGTGGTGCTGCGGGAGGAGGCAAAGGTGGCTCAGCGGCTGGTAAGGGCCAGACCAAGAAGTAATCAGGCTTTGTTACATATGACCGTTGATGATCGAACCATATGCCATTGCACAGGACGTTACTTTTGCTTAATGGAATCATATGTGAAAAGTGTGGATTTGGGGATTACTATAAGGTGGATTTCAATTTCTATTCCTCGTTGGGTTTGTTATATCTAAATAGAGATGAAGTATCAGACTCATCCAGAGGTAGAAGAAATAAGGATCAACTGAAGAAAAGTCTTCACTTTTTTACCTTTGTTTATTTATTCTTTTGGTGTTTGATTCTTATATATACTGTTATGTTCCTTAAATTAATAAGAAAGGTCACTTGTGTGCATGATCCTTGACTGTAATAAAACGAACTTTTTATTTAAGGTCAATAACAAATGCAAACCAAACATCAACTATTATAGCAGCCTTGTATGGTTGTATCACGTTACCTCATGTATTTACAACACTTACATGTAAGAAGTTGTATCTTTAGTGCAAATTCCCTTTCTGTGCAGCCACAATAAAGACCATTATGATCGGAGACACAAGAAGAATCACATAAGGAAGTGTCTCATTTAATCCCAATACTTCTCCTTCATCATCTTCAGCTTTGTATTTCGTTTTATCTTTGACAAAAGCTTCAAAGTAGTCCTGATAACCAGTGTCTCCCTCCATGAAGCTTGACCCTTTAACCTTCAGCATCTCCATGGCCTAAAATGTGCAAAGAAAAAGCCTCACATTTCCAAGGGAAATTGTTCGCCCAAAACCAGAGGATAGACACCACTTTGATCAAACAAAACTTATGGTATATTAAGAGATGACTCTGGATGTAACAATTTCTTAAGGCTACTCTTTTCATCATTAAACACAATAAGCAAACAGATAGAGTGGAATGGCTCTTGTCCGATCTTAGTCAGAGAGCAAACAAAACTCATCTTGCTCACTGTGCTTAGTTGGTATAACGCTTTCGTGGGTGTTTGAGTTACCTGAAAGCTGAACATGAACTGCCTCGCTTTCTTGCTCACTCTCGGATTCGGGTGGGATAGAAGCTTCTCATACATGCGCCTTGCCTTATCTGCCCTGTCAGTCACTCCAAAATAACGTTTTTAACGCACAAGAGCCCTAAAAGACCAAAAGTAACAAGACTACTATTGTGGATATTTTAGAGCTTTCGCAAGTGCCATCAAATTGGTAAGTATAAACAAGGGATGCTTCAAGTATTTTGTGGTTTTCTTGGGGAATTTTGGAGCTTGTGAGAGTTTTAGGACAATGGTTTGCAATCAAAATTATAGAGTCAAATAACTTGTCACCCTGTATTTGCATCAAACGAAATTCAAAGGAGAGAATAACTTACTTTCGAAGTGAATCCTGACATATAGACCACTGCAAAGCCGCTAAACCATGAAGCTCACTCTGCACAACTAAACCCGTAACAAGTTAAGGTCATATCTACTGCAACGAGAAAGAACTTAAAGTACCATCATTCTCTGAAGCAAACTACTTCTTTAGGTTATCTAGGTGAATCAATGGATAAAGATGTCAATAGATTGACACCCAACAAAGTCATGAAGCCAAAAATGCAAAACAATCATCTTCTTAAAATGCTTATATTGGTTATGTGGTTGGCAATATAAGCTTGTAGAATTTTTACTCCACATACATACTGATGGCTAGATAATAAAGAAGTCTCATGCTGTCAAAACTAGGAAGGCATATGTAGAAACAATAGTCAGATGAGAACACAAATGCATAAACATAGACATGAGAATAAGATGAAGTGATAAACCAGATTTGGAGAAATTACCTTAAAAACTAGCTTCTCCATAACCTTTTCATAGTATGGCAAAGCTTCCTTAAGTTTCCCAGTATCCATAAGAGAGTTCCCCTTTTCTATATCCTGTTAAAACCAAAGAAGTGTCAATATCAAGGGAAGAAGTAGACGAGTAAATGATTCTACTAGCTATCTGAAGCAATAGTAGGAGCACAACATGCCTGTAGATAAAGCAAAGAACTTTTTTCTAGTTTTTCTCCACTCATACTTATTCAAATTTGTAGAAAATATGATGATGCGCAAATCCAATAGGATTCTACAGACAAGACTAAATATTTATAAGATATAGCTTAGAGCATTCTCGTTGCGAGCAAAATTACACTGTAAATGTGATTATCTACAATATTACATCCAAACTAATATCTACGGAATTGTCTTCAGAATTATCTGTCCTTATGTGGAAGAACAAAAATGTCTTGGGAGTACCTTTTCACACTCAAGTTTGAGTTTAGGATCAATATTCAGTCCAATTGATTCCTTATAGGCGGTGAGCAATTGTTTGGTCTGTGCTTCTCTCGCAATCTTCTCTTCAGCAGTTTCGACTGAGTCTCCTGGTCGGAGAGTCCTTCCACCACCAAACTTAAACCAGAAATGTATATACAAATATCCATACCATCAGGACTATGAGACCATGAAAGCCAACAGGAAAGTATTTATTCCAATATCAACGAATTTAAGATTTAATAAATTTTTGATAGAAGATGCAAATTCATACAGCAAATCACATACCGTCTTAGAGATGTTGCTAGGTCTTGGGAACACTCCCCATGTAGAAACTTTGGGTTTATATACATCAGAGTTTTCATCTCCTTGCTTGAGCTCCTTTTCCGTCTCCACAAATCTAGTTTTATCACCAACAATAAACTCCACCTCAGGTAAGTCACCTTCAGGAAGATAGTCGACAGCAGGAACCAGTCCCGCTGGAACCCTTGTACCTTTTTTATCAGCAAAGCCAAGCCCAACGAAGTCCATGCTGGAGACTTTCAATTGTTTCTTCTTAACATCATTACCTTCATCAACCTTATTTGATGATCTAACAAAGCTTTGCTCTGTACTACCTGAAACCCATCAGAATCAAGACCTCAAAATCATCTTTGATTGAATTGTACATATTGACAACCACAACAACCACTTCAAAGCCTAACATAAGGAACAATTCTCCATTAATGCAGCTAAACATCAAAGATTGTACTCCTTACTCGAATGAAAAACCAATCTTTTCAAGGAATGAAAACACATGAATGGTAGACACTAAACCCTATTGGAAAAGTGCATTGATTTACTCAAGCGAAGACAGTAGCAAGAAATATTCTGCAAAATAAGTTTTTACTGAACTGGGTTTAGCTTCTGCGACACCATCAGTTCCAAGCTCTTTTCTTTTCTTATATTCTTTGGCTTTTAGCATAGCAGCCTTAACCGAGAGCGCTAATCCCTCGTCGCCAACAATTTTATCTTTTTCTGCTTGCTCCGATTTGGATTCCTTGTCAGCTTCGGTTTTATTTGAGGCGAGCTTCACAGAATCCACAGCGAGCTCAACCTCCAACGAACGGTCCGCCGAAGACGAGTTGCTCCGAATTCGAAAAACAGAGAGTTTCAAGGGTTTTGGTAGTACAGATGAAGAGAAGAAGAAAGTGGGAGTTTCGGTGATTGGAGAAGAGAGCCAAGAGTTCAAAGAAGCCATGGATTAGTGAAGAAAAGAGCTGGTTAGCCATTTTTGGGAGGCTGTGGGTAAATTACACACCCGTGGCTGCAACATCACCACCCATCCATTTCATCATTGGTCACTGAGAAACACATTTACAGTTGCATTTTTTTTTTCGGTTGTAAAATTTGGCTTATATTTGAACCAAAAAAAAAAAATTGGCTTATATTGGTATAAGAAATTGGTACCGGTTGAGTCGGTTATTTCAATTCGGTTCATACTTGTTAATTTACCTCCTAAGATTATTGCTAGATCCAGCCCAGACTAAAAACACTTATAGCTCAATCTCGGCCCAAAGTCCAGCGGTAACTAAACTAGCATCAGTCAGGTCGGGTCGGGTCGGGTCGGGTCGTAAACACCGCCTTTTATCTTTGACGTCGACGAAATTCACCTCCGCGAGGCTTAAGCCCTAAAAATCCCAACGTCTTCTCTCCACTCTTTGAACCACTTCGTTTGCTGTATGTCTTGATTCGCACTTCTCTCAACCAAGGAGCTTTCGAGTGAGAAATGACGAAGGTCTATGGAACAGGCACGTACGACTTCAAGCGTCACAGAGTGGCTGAGTATCCATTGGAGTTACCAAGCCATCCAGCTGAAAAGCCTCTTGAGGCAAAGCCTGGATCCAATTTGCCAAGCTCCATCACTTTGTCGGAGATTCAGCAAGACAGATTGACAAAAATTGCTGAGGAGAGCTGGATTAAGACTGGAGGCAAGTTACCTGAGAAACCCTTCGATCCGGAAGTGGTGAAAGAGATTTATGTGACAGAGCTCAAGGTAACTAGTGGCCGGAAACCAGTTCCACTTCAGCGGGTCATGATTTTGGAAGTGAGTCAGTACTTGGAGAACTATCTATGGCCTAATTTTGATCCTGAGACGGCCACTTTTGAGCATGTTATGTCCATGATTCTTATGATTAACGAGAAGGTAACTAACCTTGCTCCTCATTGCATTTGAGTGTTGACTAGTGATGAAACATTTTGTTTCATTTGCAAACATGGAAGTTTAACATCGCTTCTTCACGCTTTCTAGTTCCGGGAGAATGTAGCAGCTTGGATTTGCTTTCATGATAGGGACGATCTATTCAAAAAGTTTCTTCAGAAGGTTCTTCGCCTTAAAGAGGTATGTGCTCTACCTTGTTATTTTGGTTTTACAACTCTAGTGTTATTCACGTTTGAGATCATCTCCAGTTGTTAAATCAATTGTCTATTCATATTGTCGTTTGCTTACCAATGTAGGGAAGAGACTTGACTATTGCTGAGAAGACAAATTATTTGGTTTTCATGATTAATGCTTTCCAGGTCTGTTCTGTTTCTTGCCTATAATTTTGTTTAATTGGTAGCAAGTAGAATGGTGCTTGCATAGTTTAAAGATCAGAAAGTACAGAGTATAGTATGCAATAATCACAGACAAAATAATTGTGGGCTACTCATTAAAATTGTTGTCAAGCTTTTCCTTTCATGCAGACAAACTTTCTGTTCATGTTTGTACACAATTTGTGTCCTTATACTCTTCAATATCCTGATTTTACAGAGTTTGGAAGACGCAGTGGTTAATGAGATTGTTCTAAGTTTAGCAGGATTAAAATCTTGGCACAGTTTGTCTTATGGACGTTTCCAGGTATCTTCACACAGATTTTGTTAAGGATGGGGAAATATTTTGTAGTTTGCTCAGCTCTGATATCACCATTTATGTCCACTTCTGTAGATGGAACTCTGCCTTCAACCTGATCTAATAAAGAAGTGGAAGAGGTCATCCAAGAAATGGGTAGCTGAGGCAAAGTCAAAGGGAGAGAAATTAGACCTATCCTCATCACCTGAAGCAAATTTTGTTCGAGGCCTAATAGAAGAATTCGTTGAGGTAGGCCTGTTTTATTGGCTTTTAGTGGTATATGTTCTTCAAATTTTTTTATTCACATATGCAAAATTCATATCGGTCACAGGTGCTTGATCACGGTGTTTTTGCGGATGAGGTTGATGATACTGCTGGATCACAATTGGTCGATGATTCTTCTGTCTTATATTGTGAGAGATTCATAGAATTTCTGATAGACATGCTAAACCAACTTCCAACTAGAAGGTATAAATTTTTAGTTTTATTATATCTAGTTCTTACTCTTGATACTCAGGGTCATACTATACAGTCCATTTCTGTACCATTCATTTACTGGACTTTTACTTTTTTTGTGTTCATCTTTTCATCTTATTTATTACAGATACTTAAGACCTCTTGTGGCGGATATAGCAGTTGTTGCGAAATGTCGACTGAGTGCCCTATACAAACATGAAAAAGGGAAGCTTTTTGCCCAGTTAGTTGATTTGTTACAGTTCTACGAAAAGTTTGAGATAAAGGACCACGACGGAACACAGTTAACTGATGATGAAGCACTTAAACTTCATTATGATCATTTTATGGCGTTTCAACTACTTGCCTTCAAGAAAATACCTAAGGTAATTTCCTAGTAATCATGGTAAATTAATAGATAGTTAGCTTTGTATAATAGGTTTTTGGTTTTGTTACTGTTGGATTTTGAAGTCATAGATCTGCGTTCTTTTATTATGTTCTAATATTTTAGGGGGACTCTACCCTAAATTCTCACATGTTTTTTTATTATCTTGTTTGCTTCAGTTGCAAGATCTGGCTTTGGCTAATATTGGTTCAGTTCACAAGAGTTCTGATCTTCGGAGGAGATTGTCAGTGCTTTCTCTTGAAGATTTAAGGGATGTTGTATGTTCCAAGGTATATATCTGTAAAGCTTTTTCTCGTAGGTTCGCATGTGAAAAAAAGTATCTTTGTGCATTGCAATACAAACTCTGAACGGGGATTCACGATACCATGGAATCTTGTCAATGCAAGTCCATGATGATCATATCTTTTCTGCCATTTTCATTTACTAAAGGTCTTATAGTAATGAGCTTTCGTGAATACCGTTCTCGGAGCTGACACAAATGTAGACGTTGAATATCTGCTCATATAAATTCGCATTACAGTATTACGCAGGGTAGTAAGAAATAAGTGAAGAGATGTACTTGTGCTGGTGGAGATTGGAAAAAAAAATGCTACTGCATAGGCTTCTTGCTGCTGCAAATTTTTTTTTTTTTAATATACTTCAGTTTCACTTACAACAATAATTCACCTTGCCACCTACGTTGGCTCTCATATTGATTTGCTTATGTGCAGCTCAAACTGGTTTCTAGTCATGACCCTTGGGCAGATAGTAAGGATTTCCTGACTGAGGTCGTTGTCTCCTCTTTTGAGAAGCAACAGTCTCAGAAAGAAGCTATAAACGCTCTGCCTTTGTACCCAAACGAGCAAATCATGTGGGACGAAAGTGTTATTCCAAGCATTAACTATTCTGGGGAAGGTTGCCTTGCTCTTCCAAAGCTTAATCTTCAGTTTCTAACGCTCCATGATTACCTCCTTAGAAACTTCAATCTCTTCCGTTTAGAGTCTACCTATGAGATTCGTGAAGATATACAGGAAGCTGTTCCACATCTTCTTGCGCACATAAATAATGAGGGAGAAACTGCTTTTCGTGGTTGGTCACGAATGGCTGTTCCGATTAGTGAATTTAAAATTGCTCAGGTGAAACAGCCTAATATCGGAGAAGAGAAGCCTTCATCTGTGACTGCAGAAGTTACTTTCAGTATTAAGAGCTACAGATCACAAATAAGATCTGAATGGAATTCCCTTAAAGAGCATGATGTATTGTTTTTGCTTTGTATACGCCCTTCATTTGAGCCATTAGGTCCCGAAGAAACTGAGAAAGCTACAGTACCACAGAGGCTCGGGCTTCAGTATGTTCGTGGTTGTGAAATCATTGATATCCGTGATGAGGAGGGTAATTTGATGAATGATTTCACTGGAAAGGTTAAACGGGATGAATGGAAGCCCCCTAAAGGTGAAATGAGGACCGTTACTGTTGCTTTAGATGCTGCACAATATCACATAGATGTTACAGACATTGCTGAAAAAGGTGCTGAGGATGTGTATAGCTCATTTAATGTGCTAATGAGGAGAAAACCAAAGGAGAATAACTTCAAGGCTATTCTGGAATCTATCAGAGATCTCATGAATGAATATTGTATTGTGCCTGAGTGGTTGCATAATGTTTTTCTTGGGTATGGAAACCCGTCTGCTGCACAGTGGCCTAATATGCCAAACTTATTGGAAACAGTGGACTTTAAAGATACTTTCCTTGATGCAAATCATCTCAGTGAGAGTTTTCCAGATTATGAGGTTCGTAAAGATTTTCTTTAGTGTATAATGTGATCTAGAACTGGATCTTTTCCATGGCTCTTATAATTTTTGCATATTAGGTATCTTTTATCAATGCTGATGGTGCTGAAGCTCTGGATCCAAGTCCTCCATTTCGAATCACTCTTCCAAAGACCCTAAAAGGGAATGCTGCTCTGTCTGGAAATAAGATATCTGAAGTCAATCCAACAGACAATGTTAAGGTGGAGGCTTCCCCGAAGGAGAGACTTATTGTTGAGGCATATACCCCTCCTGATCCAGGGCCTTACCCTCAGGACCAGCCAAAACAGAACTCAGTTAAATTTACACCTACACAGGTACGTCTTATTTTTACATCCTAAGAGCAGTGTGCTAATATAATTTTCGTGGGATTGTGTTGGCATACTCATCCAACGTTTCATTAATCTTACTATATTCTTATAATGATGAGAAGTTTCTCATCTTAGAATGCATATGCTCGTACGGAACAATCAAGTCATATTGAACGATAAGAAATTTATCATCATAGAGATCATATACTCTTACCAAACAATCAAGTCATACGAGAATACTACTCTTACCAAATAGTAAAGCATTTTGATCCCATGCCATTCTTTTATATTTCGAGAATGTTCCACATGATATCCAAAAGCATTTTTCCCTTTCTGCGGAATCAGAAAACATATGGTTTGGAATCAAGACATTGATTTTTGTTGCGATTTGTAATCAAACCATGGCCATTCGTACTATTTTTCTGCAGGTTGGAGCAATTATTTCTGGTATTCAGCCTGGTTTAACTATGGTGGTTGGTCCACCTGGTACCGGAAAGACAGATACAGCAGTGCAAATTTTGAATGTTCTGTATCACAATTGTCCTTCTCAGAGGACCTTGATAATCACTCATTCAAATCAGGCTTTAAATGATCTTTTTGAGAAAATAATGGAGGTACTAGTGAATTCTTTAATTTTGTTATTAGATGGAGTAATGTTTATTGGCTTACATGTCTGACTGGTTTCCAAGTGACAAATGCTACATGGATTTCAATTTTCAGAGGGACGTACCTGCGCGGTATCTACTTCGTTTGGGTCAAGGTGAACAAGAGCTCGCTACTGATCTTGACTTTAGTCGACAAGGCCGTGTCAATGCCATGCTTGTTCGGCGTCTGGAATTGCTCAATGAAGTTGAGCGACTAGCAAGATCACTTCAGCTTCCAGAGGATGTAGGATATACTTGTGAAACAGCTGGCTATTTCTGGTTACTTCATGTATACTCGCGCTGGGAGCTATTTCTTGCTGCTTGTGCAGGAAATGAAGACAATCAATCTTTTGTTCGAGATCGCTTCCCCTTTAGAGATTTCTTTTCAGACACCCCTAAACCTGTATTTAGTGGGGAATCTTTTGAGAAAGACATGAGGGCAGCTAAAGGTTGTTTCTCTCATCTCAAGACTGTATTCCAAGAGCTAGAAGAGTGTAGGGCCTTTGAACTACTCAAGTCAACTGCTGATAGAGCAAATTATCTAATGACCAAGCAAGCAAAGATTGTAGCAATGACATGTACTCATGCGGCATTAAAGAGGAGAGATTTTCTCAATATAGGGTTCAAATATGATAACTTACTGATGGAAGAAAGTGCTCAGATTTTGGAAATTGAGACTTTCATACCAATGTTGCTTCAGAGGCAAGAAGATGGTCATGCACGACTCAAGCGCTGTATATTGATTGGTGATCACCACCAGCTGCCTCCTGTGGTGAAGAATATGGCTTTTCAGAAATATAGTCACATGGATCAGAGTTTGTTTACGAGGTTTGTTCGTCTTGGTATTCCTTATATCGAGCTCAATGCTCAAGGAAGAGCCAGGCCAAGCTTAGCCAAACTCTACAACTGGAGATACAGAGATTTGGGAGACCTTTCCATTGTTAAGGAAGCTTCCATCTTCCATAGGGCAAATGCTGGATTCTCATATGATTACCAGTTGGTCAATGTGCCTGATTATGAGGGGAAAGGAGAATCGACACCATCTCCATGGTTTTATCAGAATCAGGGAGAAGCTGAATATATTGTCAGTGTTTATATCTACATGAGACTGTTAGGATATCCTGCAAATAAGATCTCAATACTGACGACATATAATGGTCAGAAACTCTTAATCCGTGATGTTATTAACCGTCGATGTGTTCCCTATGCTTTTATTGGCCCGCCAAGCAAGGTAAAATATCCAACTCAAGTATACTTATTAGATGTTAAATATGATATGGATCCTGTGATGAATAAGTAATATGATATGGATCCTGTGATGAATAAGTATACTTGTAGGAATACGAGTGAGTAGTATGGTGTAATGTATTGTCTGTGTTTTTGGTTTCTTGTCGAGTTGGCTTCCGTTTAAGTTATTAGGTTGGAATTTGGTTTTTGGTATATGGCCCCCACCCTAAGAAAGCTATCTAAGAGTTAGTTTTGTGCTTTAACTGTTTGGTTTTGTTTCCTCAGGTGACTACAGTTGATAAGTTCCAAGGACAACAGAATGACTTTATTTTGTTGTCTCTTGTACGGACACGCTTTGTCGGTCATCTACGTGATGTAAGAAGGTTGGTAGTCGCAATGTCACGTGCTCGACTCGGTTTGTATGTGTTCTGCCGTCGCTCTCTCTTTGAACAATGCTATGAGCTACAACCAACGTTCCAACGTCTTCTTCAAAGACCCGATCAGCTCGGACTCAATCTTAATGAGAACACAGCTTATACAGATCGTTCGGTCGAGGAAGTTGGAAATCCTTATCTCGTCCATGACGTTGAAGAGATGGCACACGTAGTTCACGATAGAATGAACCAGTTCTACCAGGTAAACTTCACAAAATGCTTGCTTGGATCACTATTTTGTTTGTTTTGGGAAAACTGATTTGTTTCATGCTTTAAATAGGCACAAGGAATGTATGAGCAATACCAGAACAACATACAACAGATAGAAGATGGTAATCACGACATGGAGAGTGATTCAGTAGGAGGACCTTTGGATGGTAACTCCATGAAAACGGATGAATCTCAGATGCAGACAGAGCAGCTAAACCAAGCTCCAGACATGGACGGTGAGTCATCGAAGGAGGTGGATACAATGGAAGTGGACAATGGATTAAGCAGTGAGAATGGAAAGGCTGATGAGAATTAGAATATATAGAACTCAGAATTTACATATTTATCCACTCAGAGGGTAAATAGAAGAAATGAGTTGATGTTCCAAATACATGAGGGAATTGTTGCTAATGAAAGATATTTTTGTTACTGAGTTGAGTAAATTCTGGTAAGTGATACATGACATGAGGGAAGAGTAGCAATGTCTGATAATGGCTTCCACACTGACTTTTTGTTAGTGCAATTTCAGTTTCCAAGATATATTTTTTCTTCTTCGTCTTTCGTACGTGATTTCATCACAAACTACTCGTACACTAAGTCAAAGTAACATATAACAAAGTCAAAACTGAGTTGGGATTCGCATCTCCCCTCTAAGTTGACACATAGGGGTGCTTAACGGGCCGCCAATCCGTGGGTTGAGCCCGTTAAGACCCGTTGCGGTGCGGGTTCGGACCTGGTTAGGCGGCCCGTTAAGAATGCGGGTTAGTGCGGGTCGGGTTGTTGCGGGTCGCGGGCTCGTGCGGTCCAACCCGTAGCGGTTTGCAGGTCGACCCGCGGTCCAATCGGTAATAAAACGATGCGTTTTATGCCTATCATCTCTTCACTTCTTCTCTTCTCCCTCGCCGCCGATTCTCTTCTTCTCCCTCGTCTCGCCGCCGATTCTCTTCTTCTCTTCTCCCTCGCCGCCGATTCTCTTCTTCTCTTCTCCCTCGCCGCCGATTCTCTTCTTCTCTTCTTCAATCAGGTAAGTTCTAAACCTTATTGTAACCACGGCAAAGGCAAATCGTTGTTCACAAGTTTTTGATTTTAGGGTTTATGTGTCGAATTTGGACAAAACTGTGTCAGTTTTGAAGAACCTTTATCATCACCTTTACCTTCTTCATTTCAACTTTATGCTTCTCTCTGTATACAACCATCTCATGCTTCTTCTTCATCAAATCATTGATTATCTTTGTGGATGAGCTTGAAGAAACTGGTTCTAGTTCGTTCTCATTTTGTAGATCGTTGATCATCTGAGTGTAGGAGCAGAGAGATGCAGGCACTATTGTAGCTACTGGTTCTGTTTTAGTCTCTTTCTCCATTAAGGTGTAAGTGTCAATAATTGTTTATGTGGAGAAACAATGCTCTTTAGTGGTTTGACTTGAGCTGTTAGAGTTGAGTAGACGTTTGTTTTGGATTAGAGACAGTGATACTGTGGATTCTATCTTCAGTGGCTCATCATCATTTACAGACTCTTCCGAGAGCTCAGTGAGGTCAATGANGCTCAGTGAGGTCAATGAGTTTTCTTGAGCTGCTCCTTGTGTTTTCTTCTCTGATTCTCCACTTTGTGCTTGAGTTTCTTCATGCGTTTTCTTCTTTGATTCTGCACTATATGCTTGAGATTCTGCTTCTGTTCCAACACTTCGTCCTTGAGCTCCTAGTTCATTCTCGTTATTAGAGTTCACATTTTCTTGAATGAAGTTGAGTTTTGAAACTGTAATTAGAGAAAGACAAGTACTGTATATATTTTGTGTGGTTTAAAAGAAAGAACGTGTGTTTTTGGTACATGAATGTGAGTCTGTATTTCCTCTGTGTCTGTACATGAACTGATTCACACTGTAATAAAGAATGAGAAAAGAGTAGAGAACTTCTCTGTACTTTCGT
>OVAX01003913.1:0-16342 GCA_900406405.1 Lepidium africanum | reverse complement strand
GTTTGGTTTTTTGGATACATAGATTATTTGAGTATTTTTTCAGCTTCGGTTCTTCTAATTCAGATCGTTTTTTTTTTTTTGGCTTTTTGGCCACTAAAATAACATCTTGAAACAGTATTTTAAAATATCAACACGAGTCTAACAACCTAAATGAATACATTTTTAAAAAATAATCAAAACAATCGAATCCCTCGTTATAACGCGACTATAATCCTAGTCTTATATATTAAAGCGGGAGACATTTTCATTTTGGCTGTGTTATAAACTTTAGGATAAAATTAACTTAAGGTTTGTAACAACCCTTAAAAATATGATTAATGTAGGTTTTGTTACAGATTTTATACAACAATTCAAAATTAATAGATATTTAATTTAAAAAACTCTAAAAAGTTAAAATTTAACAAAAAAACATATATCGGTTATTGATTCGGTTTCAGTACGGGATTGGATTCAATGTTCTAGATACATATATTTAGGAAATATTCTGGTATTTTGTCGGATTCATTTCATCTAATTTAGTTCCATATAGATCGAGCTCGAGATCAGATATTTTATATAAAAATTCAAAATTTTAAAAATAATAGAGATACTCTAAAAAGCAAAAAATTTGGTTCTTGATTTGGTTTCGGTTTTAGTTCGAATTTGATTTTATGGATACATAGATTTATGACCCATTTGGGTATATTGTCGAGTTCGGTTTCTCTAATTTAGATCAATTTTGGTTTAGGTTCCGGGTCTCTAAAACAAATATTCAAAAAAAAATATTTTAAAATATCAACATGAATCGGAAGCAACGAACTCCAGTAAATAGTGACCGGATGTAACCAGTATTTATTTCCAAAAATACTAGATCTATAAACATGACGATGGTAATCACCAAAAGAGAAGAAAAACGATGAACCATCGACACTGGAACAACAACCGGCGAGTTCATCGTAGACAATATCTGGAGATTGGTAGAAGAGTCTAGATGAGAGAAAAGTTTTAGAGGGAGAAAGAGAAGAGAGTGAGTTTTATGATAGGATTTATTTATTCCTATATTTTTTTAAGAATTATAATATTACAAGGGAGATTTTACTAGAATGGCATACAAAATGATTGCAAATACAAAACTAGACCCTTATTTGAGTCAAATACAAAACTAACTCAAAAGATTAGTAAAATTACAATTTTCTTTTTTATGAACAAACAAAAAATCAGATATCACAAATACAGTTATAACCTTCCGTAATCTGCAATTTAAGTCTACTCGTATGTAGACTTTATATATAGACCCCAATTTGAAGTCTACTTTGTGACTTTATTTTATTTTTATTTTTTAAATAATAAAAAATATTTTAGTGAAACATTTGCATACATAATCAAAATATAAGCATTTAAGAAATATTAAAATTTTAAATATGTGAAACTAAACTAACAAATATCATATTTCTTATGTAGCTTTTATAAATTCACAAATAACATTTAATGTAGACCTTATATGAAGTATACAAGGTAGAATACATATGAAATCTACAAGGTAGATTACATATGAAATCTAATTTGTAAATTTTACTTTATTTTAAATTTAAAAAAATAAAAAATAATTCGATGAAACATTTGCATACATAATCAAAATCAAAATTTATGAAATTTAATATCAAAATCAAAATTACAAACAATTTAGAAGTATCAAAATCAAAATTTATGGAATTAAATATAAAATATTAATATTTGGAGTTTAAAAATTTCTTATGAAATATACACATTGTAGACTTATTCTAAAATCTACACGAAGATTAAACCAACTTTTGCAAAAATTTTACCAAATTACTTCTCATTAAACCAAAGTGGATGAAAAATTAAATTGGTTTGTTGCCAAACCAACATTAAACCAATAGGGTTTACTTTTACCGTTACAAATTAACCTAACTATAAATTGAGTTTTACAAAGGGAAAAAGGAAACAAAAAACAACTCCAGCCGCTTCCTCTTTCTCTCTCGTCTCCCCTTACGATTTCTCATATGCTCGACAAAAACCTAGCACACAGCACCGGCAGCTGCAAATCAGACGATGGGGGAGACTGAAACCGGCAAAGACGAAGGTTCTTCTTCTTTCGAGTTCGTCTTTCTTCTTCTTCTTTATTCTCTCTTCTCTCACATCTTCTTCTTGTTTTTCAGGTTTGACGTAGTTGTTTTGCGGAGACTGAAGACCAGCGACGTAACCCTAGCCCACGTCGTTAGCGGCGACGGTGATGAAGGTAAACCGTTCTTCTTTCGTCTTCTTCTTTCTTCTTCTTATTTCGCGGTTCTTCTTCCTCCTTCACTAACATCTTCTTCCTTTATTTTCAGGTCTAACGAGACTTTAGGCCGAAATCTCAAGCACATGACACAAATTTTTTCTGGATGAGTTTATCGACCAAGAGGTTAATTTTGGTTGATATGTTGAGCCCATCGATGAATTCTCTGAAAACTTATATCGACTGAACCATAGTGAGTTTTGGTCATAAATTTAATTATAGTAGATAAATGCAGCAGGTAACTGAATCAATTCATGCATAAAAAACACAAGTATAGCCCACGTTAACAAGGCGGACTTCATTCATGCATTAGAAAATTGTTATAGTAGACTTCAAATGAAGTCTACTCAGAATTAGCTAATCACCTAATTTATTTTGAAAATTTATTAAACTATACATAAACATGTAAATTTAGAGGTGGACAATGAAAGAAACACACATGGGAAAAATTCAAAAAAATAAAAAACATTATACATATACTATAAATTCATTTTTACAAAATCATTATAGTAGATTTATTTGAAGTCTATTTAAAATGCAGTCTACTAACCGTAGACGTAAAATGAAGTCTACGAGAAATAATCTACATGCCTAAATTATTTCAAAATATTATTAAACCATAAATATAACACATAAACATGTCAAATTTATACATAGACAGACAACTGAATAAACACACATGGGAAAAATTCAAAAAAAAATTAAACATTATATATAAGTTATAAACTTAGTTTTAATGAAATTGTAATAGTAGACTTTATTTAAAGTCTACTAAACGTAGAAGTAAAATAAAGTCTACTAAATGTAGACACAAAATAAAGTCTACTAGCCGGTAGACTAAAAATACAGTCTCCTCTTAGGTTAGTTTTGCATTGACCGAACTTTGACTTTCTAGAAGTATACTTCATTTTAAGTCTACGCTCAAATCAGGTTAATTTTGCAATTGACCAATGTGTTGACTATTAAAGTAGACTTCTTTAAAAGTCTACAAGAAAATTCTACCGAAAATATCAAATAATAGACTCCATATGAAGTCTACTTAGCTTAGTTTTGCAATTGACTAACTTTGACTTTTGTACATGAAATCTATTTGATCTATAGAGTGTAGACTTTAAATGAAGTCTACATTTATAATTGTAGACTTCATTTAAAGTCTACTTTTTTTGAAGTAGATTTCATATGAAGTTTAATTTTTTNCTACTTTTTTTGAAGTAGATTTCATATGAAGTTTAATTTTTTATTTGATTACGTCATATATCCAATGACGTAAGCTATTTAATTGTAGACTTCATTTTAAATCTACAATTATAAACGTAGACTTCATATACAGTCTACACGATGTAGACTTATAAAGTAGATTTCATTCAAAAAAGTCAAACTTAGTCAATTGCAAAACTAATCTCAGTAGACTTCATATGAAGTCTACTATTTGAAATTTTTGGTAAACGTCTCGTGTAGACTTCAACTTCGATAGTCAACACATTGGTCAATTGCAAAACTAACCCTTTTTAATGTAGACTTAAAATAAAGTCTACATCAGATTTTTTTCTACAAAGAGAAATGTGTAGACTTCATTTTAAGTCTACAACATATTGGTCATAGGCAAAACTAACCCATATGTTGACTTGTAGACTTTATTTTAGGTCTACATGGAAAGTAGACTTCAAATGAAATCTACTCTCTGCAAAAAATCGAAAAAATAGTAATGAGTTAGATTGAGCTTGTGTTTACCTTCAATTATTGCCCAGAAACTTGAGTCAAGCTAATACCAAAGAAGCTTAATCGTTTTTTATCTAAAAAACTCGAAAAAAGGAGATCCAAGAACTTTTAAAATTTTCAAATGCAAATGAGAGAGTTTTTTGTATGAAATTGATGAAAGAGTAGGAATATGAAGTTTTGTGGGTTAATTGGGGGTTATTGAATCCGAAAATTGGTAGGTAAGTAAGCATTTAGAGCTCACTTTTAGTTGTTAATGGTGGTTGAAAATATTGAAGATAATGGTATTTTTGTAAATTGGTGATTCCAACAAGATTTTTATGTCTTTTTAAGTTGTGTTGGTTATTAAAAAAAAACAATAATGGCATTGAGTGTAAATATAAAGTGGTTCAAAGTTAAAATAGAGAAGATTTTAAAGAGAGAAAAATGGAGGTTATTTTTGCAATTGACCCAACAAAATGACTCATTTTTAAAACAAGCCCATATTACAATATATCTATAACACAATATACTAATATAATATTTTCCTAATATATGATTGTCTTTAATACAATTCATATGTAATTCCTTAAATTACTAAACTTTAATATCTAATATATACTTACAATAGAACTTTTTTTTTCCGTCAACATTGAGTCATAACTTTTCAGTCTATTAGTTAAGTTCTTACATAATGTAGGCAGTGAGAGTCGATCCTTGAATGTACAAGTGCACATATCTTTAATGGACTTACCATCTGCCACTAGACCAAAACCCACCTGCACTTACAATATAATTTATTTATATATATATATATATATATACTATATTGAATATTAATATTCTCTTAATTATTACCAATAAATAAATTGTTTTTCTTTTGTTTTCATCTGGTAAATATATTATATAAGACCAAAGGTCCACTAACATAACATTTTATAACTCAAGCTCATAGCTAAACGATAGAGAATAATGCTAAGAACAAGAAACAGAGGAGATGATTCTCCTAGAGTCGAAATTATTCTACAACCGAACTAGCGCTCCCAAAGTCACATATGATTGGGATCCATCTTGGATGATAACACTTTGAGCAATGAGAAAAGCTCCTCTATTATCTTTGTTGTCAATTGTGGACGATTGCCATGAATGGAAAAACATGCCAATCTTTTCAACATAATAACCAAAAGCTAGCCAAGCTTTTGGATGGAGAGCCAGCTCAAAAAGCGAAGATGATTTGGTCTCAAATATGACTTGCTGAATTTTGTGTGAGGACATACTTTCCATCGACCATAAAATGCTTTTGAACTGCACCTCAAACAAACTTTCAGACTTTAGGAAGGCACTCCAACTATGAAGAAGCACCGAACATGATTTGTCATCTCTCAAAATCCATGATGCTCCTCCGAGGCTCTTTGAATTAGACCAACAATGACCAATATTACACTTTAGAAACCCCACAGAAGGAGGATGCCATTTCACGTCTTTCATCATTGCCATATGATATCGAACATGACTGTCACCCTCCTGGGGTTCGTTGGCTTTGAACCAATGAAATGTATCTTCTCTAATCTTGGCTAGTTTCCATAACATATTATCTACTTCTTTTGTAATTTAGAGCATTCCTATTTTTCCAAAGCACCCATAAAATCCAAGGCATAGAGTTTCTAATATCATCGGGAATCAATATATTCTTCAGATTTGACAAAAGATTATGCATATTAGAGTATAGAGAGTTGTTTTCAAAACCTGTAGAAGGGGACGGAAAATCTGACAACGTCCACACTTGCCTAGCCACTGAGCATGAGAAGAGTATATGATTGGCTTATTCTCTTTATTGCCACACATAACACAAAATTATCATGTTTAATACCTCTTTTTGTGATGTTATCTAAAACTAGCATTGCCTCACTTAGAGCTCTCTAAATAAAGGATGTAATTTTGGAGCAGTGTCTATGTTCCAGATTTGTTCCCTTAGTGAATTTATAGAAGGGAAAGCACATGCCTTAATCATCAGGTCTTCTTTCTCTTCATTCCATGCCAAATTATACGCTGCCTTCACATTAAAGTCTCATGATCTTGAGAATTTCCAGTACCAAGAATTCGGCGACAAAGATGCAAGCTTGATGTTTTTGATCAGTTTAATATCATTTCTGAAGAACAAGTTTCTTAGTAACTCATCATTACACTTACTTTTGTTGATGTTGAAAAGATCTTCAACCCTGAGTACAAATCAATTGATCTCTGGTTGTTGAACGAGATTTTCAGGCCTTTATCCCAGATCCAGGGATCTGACCACACTTTAATATCTCTACCATTCCCAACAGCTTTATTCAACCTTTTTTTGTAGAAGTGAACGGCCATGAATTATGCTTCTCCAACCAAATGATGGCCTAGCTCATATCTCTGCCTGTAAAAAAGAAGAATTTGGGAAATACTAAGACTTCACAAATCTCTCCAGAGGGCAATGCGGGAATCTAAGGATTTTCCATCCTTGTTTTGCTAGCAACGCATGGTTGACACAGCCTATATCTCTAAAACCCATTCCTCCCATCTTCTTCGAGAGAAATAGCTTTTGTAACTTTTCCAGTAGATACGCCTTTTGTTTTCGTTCGAATTCTACCAAAAATCTGCAATAGCTGAAGATAACGAAACGAGTGAGGTCTTTGGCAATAAAAAACATGACATAGCAAAAACCGACATATCAAGTGAAATAGACTTTATAAGGGTCTACTTACCACCCAAAGATAAAGTCATTGTATACAAACCATGCAGTTTGTCTTTAACCTTTTCTTGAATGAAACTGAGCATTTCCTTCTTAGATCCACTAAACACTCCAAAAGTCCCAAATACGTTCCAACATCTCCCAAAATGACAATCCCTATAATATCTTGAATCTTCGCAATTTGATCTTGAGGTACCTTGTCTCCAAACGAAATTGAAGATTTATCCAAGTTAGCCCTTTGTCTAGACACCTTTCCATATGTTTCTAAGATAGACCGCAATGACTCTGCCTGAGCTTAACTTGCTTTGATGATAAAGAGACTATCATTCACAAAGATCAAGTGATAAATGGAGTCGGAGAGAATTTTGTACCTGAAATCAAGTCCCTACTTACTGCTCTCTAAAATAAATGTGTCAACGCTTCTACGCATATAACAAAAAGGAATAAAGATAACATATCTACTTGACGAAGGCCTCTGTGTGGTTTAATAAGACCATAGGGCTTATCATTAATGAGTATCGAGTTGGAGACCGTCGATACACAAAACATTATCCATGAAAACTAAATATGAGTGAATCCTAGAACTCTGAGGATAATCTTCAAGAAGGGCCATTTTATTTTATTATACCTCTTGGATATACCCGATTTGATCGCCATGAATTGCTTTGATATGTATATGTGAGTTTTCAAAGCATGAACTGCCTCATGAGAAATCATGATGTTATACGATATCAACCTGTCAGAAACAAAACCACATTGTGAGAAGGATACAACCTGAGGGAGCATCATTTGCAGTCTTTTTGCTAATACTTTTGCCATTAGTTTATACAACATTGCGCATAGGCTGATGGGTCAATAATCTACCATATACAATGAGTTAATCTTCTTTGGGATCAAACACAAGTGAGTATAATTCCAGTTCGGAGGAAACGATCTATAAACAAAGAAACTCTTAATTTCCTATTTTGATCTAATGATAGGCTAGCATTTCAGAAAAAAGAATCCCATGAAACCATCAGGCCCTAGAGCACTTGAAAATTTAATTGCAAAAACTGCCTCTTTTATTTTTTTGTTTGTCACTTCCCTAGTAAGGATCTTGTTCATATATGTGTTTACTTTAGTGTGGAAACCATGAAATAACCCATCTAAATCTGTCGGATTTGAGGTCGCAAAAAGTTCCTTATCATAATGTGATGCAACTTCTCCCTTGGAAGCTTCAGCGTACTGATCCGTTCTTATCAGATCAGTTAATTTTTTTTATAAATTTCTTGGATCTATATGCCTTCACTGTCGCATGAAAGAACTTTGAATTCTTGTCACCATATTTGAGCCATGTATTTCTACTTCTTTGACTCCAATACATCTCCTCTTCTTTATACACCTCCACTAAATATTTCTTTATGCACCTGATTCTATGAAAATCTGGATAATCCACAGATTATAAAACCTCCAGCTCTAGTTACAACAAATCGATCTTCTTTTCAGAATTCATAATTAGCTTTTTTCCATCTACTCAAGTCAGATTTACAATTTCCAAGAGCGGATATCACATCTAGCAATCTCAAGGAACCACTATTCTTATCCCAAACTCGAGCAATAGTATTACTAACCTCCATATTAGTAACAAACCGAAACTGTCCATGGTACCCCTCTTGAGCTACGCTCAGAATCATCAGCACTAGACGATGATTTGAGCCACACTTAGCCAAAAAGGTTTAACTAGAAATAGGAAAATGTAAGTGCCAAACTCTATTACCAAAGGCACGATCTCATTTGCACTGAACATAATGTTTTGATCTCATACATCCCCATGTGAAAGCATTGCCAAATGATTTCAGATCTTCCATTTTACACAAAAAATCATCTCAGAGAAGTCTCTGCAGCTGATATCCGAAGTTGGTGGACCTCTACATTTTTTCTCCGGGATGTATGATAGCATTAAAATCCCCAATCAAACATCACTTCGCGTTTCTACTGTTACCAATTCTTAAATTCTTTCCTAAACAGGTTTTCTCTTTTGTCTTTAAGGAGCTCCATGCACAAAAAGACATAAATTTTTTTAATGGCCCAAGCCTTGACAATTCCATGAGAGTATACTCATAATGCTTCCGGAAGTCCCGTCACATGATATGTCGCTTCAAACTCTTGTCTTCCTTGATCTTCCATTATGCTAATCTTTTCCACTCCCTCAGATTCATCAACCCGATCTTCAATACTTTCCATAGCCTCCTTTGGTTTAGATCCAGACACAGATTGTCTTCCTTTTTTATTCTTAAATGAAGGCTAGTTGGGTTGAACCTTTTAAGATTCAGCTTCGAGGCCTCTAATATCAAACTAACTTGGCATTCATCTCTTTTTCTACCACTCACAACTTCTTCCATAACAGGAATAATCTCCAGATTAAACTCTTTAACAAAAACCTGAGAAGATAAATTTCCAATTACAGTTCCAGCGGCTTTAATACCTTCTCCTATAACTTTTGGAGGCTTCACTTTTGATCCGACCAAAGCAGACTCCCCGACATTTGAGTCATAATTGAATATTATACCCTTGCCTTACCAACATTGAGGTTCATGATGGGCGGAGGTTCAAGGCGCAACATAGTTTTACAAGCCAACAAGTCTTTTTCATAGATCTCACAGAGGATCTAAATCTTTTCTCCCTAACAGCTCTGTCTTCGTTAGTAGACTCTCTCAGGTAGGTTTTGAGATTTTTCACAACCACATCTGTTATTCTCGGTATTCGCGTAGAGGAATCCATACCAACTTGATGATCAAAAATCACTTCAAACAAAAGATCTAATTTATCAATGATCGGCTTCACCGCAAAGAATATCTTCTGATTCTTTTCTTTATACTCTTTAGTTTTCTCCTTTATTTGTTTCACCAAAATGGGACAAACATCTTTTTTATGGTTGAGCCTTTGACAGTTATAACATCGTTTGCCAAAATATTATACTTGTGCTCTATAATGATAAAGTAAGTTGTAAATTATTATATTACTAGTATTATACCCGCGTTATAAGGCGTGATTTGATTTTGTTTATTGGTTTTTTAAATCGTATTTATTTAGCTTGTTAGACCTGTGTTGATATTTTAAAATATTTTTTTTGAATATCTTTTTTAGAGGCTCGAAACCTGAACCGAAATTGATCTAAATTAGAGGAACCGAACCCGACAATATATCCAAATGGGTCCTAAATCTATGTATCCGAAAAATCAAATCTGAACTAAAACTGATACTAAATCAATAACCAAATTTTTTGCTTTTTAGAGTATCTCTATTATTTTTTTAAATTTTGAATTTTTATATAAAATATATGATCTTGAGCTCGATCAATATTGAACTAAATTAGATGAAACGAACCCGACAAAATACCAGAATGTTTCCTAAATATATGTATCTATAACATTGAATCCAAACCCGTACCGAAACCGAATCAATAACCGATATTTTTTTTGTTGTTAATTTTTAACTTTTTAGAGTTTTTTAAAATTAAATATTAATAAGTTTTGAATTGTTTTATAAAATCTCTAACAAAACCTATATTAATCCTATTTTAAAGGTTGTTATATACTTTAAGTTAATTTTATCCTAAAATTTAATATATGACATAGGTAATAACACTCAATACACATTAATAAAATTCATTACCATGGTTTTAATTACTATTTTTATTTAAATTTAAATAAATTCAAATATTCATATCAAAGTGTCAACAACAAACAAATACAAATAAATGCAATGACATATCATAAATATAATCAAATAACAAACAAACAAACAAAACTATATAGATTGCAATATACAATACAAATTATGATATAAAGACAATTAATCATATAACATATAAGATTATAAATATATAAAAACAAACAAATTCATATAATTTTCACAAAAAATATCTCATGCACAAGACAAATC
The DNA here is from genome assembly GCA_900406405.1 of Lepidium africanum. NCBI lineage: Eukaryota > Viridiplantae > Streptophyta > Magnoliopsida > Brassicales > Brassicaceae > Lepidium > Lepidium africanum. The sequence goes on along the minus strand of OVAX01003913.1, from coordinate 5,723 downwards.
ATCTAGTTACTTAATACTTTTACTTCATAATTTACGTAATATATTCGAATTTTTGTTTTGTCTTATTTTATAAGATATTTTGCATCTTTTTATTTAAAATTTAATGTTTTATGTCCTAAGATTATTAAAATTTTGTAGTATTTTTCTGATTTATCAATTATATACTAAATAACTATTTTAAAAGTATATTTAGTTTTTTAATAAACACATTTTAAGTAAATAGGTTTATAATTTAGAATAGAAAGAGTATATGATTTGTTCTTTGTATAAAGTGATCATGGAAGTAATCAAACTTCTTCTTTTCATGTTCTTTTCTCTATCTTACTACCAATTGTATTTTATTTTCGTTCTGCTTCTTTCACAAAATATCAAAAAACTTCTATTCTTGACCACTTGAACCTATTAACTATGATCAATTTGTCGTCGATGGTTTTAATTGGTGTTTGCAGGTGTTTCCACTTGGCCCTCCGATCTCCGGCTTGCCGATCTTGAGTTTTTGTCTCATGAACACAAAAGACAAATCCATAATCGGTTTACAGTGATCAACCAATGTTTAAGTAATAGATCATTAGTTAAAAGGTACTTCTTTCTTCCCGTTGCTAACTTTTGCAAGTTATCATAAATGTGCAGCTATGAATAAACTATTTTTTGCAGAAATGACACATTGGTTTTCTATGAAATCTTCCAGCCGCGGTATACAATCAATGTGCATGCTCGATGACATTTGTGCCTGAAATTATTTAAAGAGATATTTTGTATCTTCATCACTATAATATATTGTATCTTCTTAAGTAAAATTTAATGTTTTATATCTTGAAATCATTCAACTTCTGTAATATTTTTTATGATTGTTCAAATTATATACTAAATAATTATTTTAAAATATATTCAATTTTTAATAAACACATTTTAAGTAAAAACTTGATAATTTTTTTTGACAAACTAAATAAAAAAAAACTTTATAATTAAGAATAGAAAGAGTATATGATATCTAGGAAAAAAGCCAAAATACTTTGAGCAGAGTACAATACATGTCACATGCACACAGAAACATCCGACACGTCTATTATTCTGTTCACTTCATATGTTTTTTTCTTTCAATTATTTTACTTCTGATTAGATACCAAAAACCTTATTTTATGCTTTTACAATAAACAGAAAAATAACACAGCATAAATACATTCACACGAGGGGGATGTGGGAGAAAAAGAAAATAAACCCCACAAAACAGACATCTTCCACCATTTTCAGGCTTTTATCATTTATAAATTGTAACTGTTTTTGGAGTCTTCTGACTTATTTAAGCTTCAAAATCCTGCCCAATCATACCAGTTTTTACTTAATTACTCTGTTTAATTGAATTTCTTACATGTTTGTTTTTTATTCTTTACCCTTCACTCAATAATGATTTTGACGAATTCTGAAAATCAAACATGTATATAAACGGTTAAATCATTTTATTTTCTTAAATGAAAACACACAAAAAATACTCAAATGAGGTTTGCGGGAAACGAGCGTCGTCGCGTTACTCGATGCACGAACTCGAGCCAATAAGGATATTTTAAATTTTAAATTGGTTAAATAAAATTCTTTTATTGGTTATTTGTTTCTCATCATATATTGACTTTTAGTCATATTTTATTTCAAAGTCTTACCTGCTAGTTAATTTACTGTTCCTTTTCTTTTTTGTTTTACTCATAAAGTCACAAAGACTTATTATTTAAAATTTAATGCAACAACAAAAAAAATCTTTCATTTTCTTCTTTCTCTGTAAAAAAATGAAAATATCTGAAAATAATATAAAATGAAGGTAATCGAGCGTTGCAAGTCACAATAATGGGAAATTAGTACTCATAATTATGAAGATAGTACAAAATAAATATAATAATTTGTAATTAAGCGATTAATTTTCTTTAAAAAAAGGAACCACCTTCGTGAATTGTGATTCGGTGTTTTTAAAAGTGGGAATAAAGACAAAACAGAGACCACCACCATTAATGGCTTTCACCGATACGAACAAGACAGGACACAACCAGCTTCCTCCTCCGTCTCTTCCCGTCTCTTTTCCTTTCTGACTATTGCCCACATCAAATTCAAACCAAAATCTCTCGATTCCTTCTCTTAATTTGAATCTCAAGCAAAACTCACGACCGTCAAGTCTGGGAGTTTCTTCCAGGTGACTCCTTTTTGGATTTACTTTTTTTTTTTTGAGAAATCGAAATATACAAAAAGATCGAGAATCACCGAATTATTCGATATTGGTTTTCGGGTCGGATTCTCGGGTTTTTGCTTTACCTATTTATCTGGAAGCATCGTGGTGACGAATCTAGCTTGTGTTTGGTGAAAACATATCTCGAAAAGTAGAATGATATCGAATTTTTTGGAATAACCATTGCTTGTCTTTGAATCATTTGGTTTAAAGTTGGATTGTTTGAAATTGTTTCGTATAATGTCGAGATTTTTGATTTTGGGGTTTGCATTTTCAACACCTTTTCTCTGTATAATTTTTGTTTATTTCTTTGATTTCATTGCAAATTTTGAAACCTTTGCTTGTAGGATTTTTGTTAGGCTTTCATAGGTTAGATTTATTGATTCTTGTTCTAGTTAGATCCATTATTTTTATGTTTCTGTTTATAGTTAAGATTGAAAAGAATAGTCTGCAAAGAGAAGAGGTCTTATTTGTTCTCTGGAATTTTCTTTTTTTTGATGTTTGATAGTTCTGTGATTGATTACTATTAAACTGCTAAAGTCATTGAAATGTGCGAAGGTCTAGCTTTTTAGCATTGTTCATAGGTTGAGGTCTATTGCGTTATTACATATCTGAAAATGCATTAAATGTTTTCCTCTAAATGTCTGTTCCTCTTCCGGTTTTTGTGTTCTTTTTTTTTGCATTGGAAGCTTGTAGAATCCGGAAATAAAGTAAAGACTTAATCAAGTGAACTAAGTATCTTCCTCTGAAACTTTCTTTCTCTTTTCCCTTGATTTTTGATCAATGTGTATAAGCTTTTCTTTGATGTGTTTGTTTAATTTGACATGTGGATCTTAGTAACTTATTATTTTCATGAATCATTTTTCCTTCTGCAGAATAACAAATAGATCAAAAGGAGTAAATCATCTTCAAGTGAGAAACAAGGGCATTTCATTTGATTGAATTAAGGGACACCATGGCTCCTGGAGGCAGTGCTTTGAAAGAAGTTCTGGAATCTAATTCAACGGGAATGGATTACGAGGTTAAAACAGCTAAAGTGGAGATTAATAACAACAAACCTACAAAACCAGGTGGTGCAGGGATTGGAAAATATGGCATTCATTCAAACAATGGTGTTTATGAGCTTCTGGAATGTCCAGTGTGTACAAATTTAATGTACCCTCCAATTCACCAGGTTAGAAACATATTATTGTCAGAAAAAAGATTTGTAATTGCAATGTTACATGTTCTTAACACTTTGTTTATTCTACAGTGTCCAAATGGCCACACATTATGTTCAAACTGCAAAGTTCGAGTGCAAAACACATGCCCTACATGTCGCTATGAGCTTGGTAACATAAGATGTTTAGCTCTTGAGAAAGTTGCAGAATCTTTGGAAGTTCCATGCAGATACCAAAATTTGGGGTGTCATGACATTTTCCCTTACTACAGCAAGCTTAAGCACGAACAGCATTGCAGATTTAGGCCTTATACTTGTCCTTATGCTGGCTCTGAGTGCTCGGTTACAGGTGATATCCCCACACTAGTTGTTCATCTCAAAGATGATCATAAAGTAGATATGCATGACGGATGTACTTTCAACCACCGTTATGTAAAATCCAATCCACATGAAGTTGAAAATGCTACATGGATGCTTACGGTAAAATTTCTAGTTTTGAAATGCTTTCATCTACAAAAGTTTCAAATTTTAAGCCTGATTCAGGTGATTTCTTTCAAATGAAATGCTAGTAGGTTGTAGTTATATATCATCATATGAATTAGGGTTACATAGACCATTTTATCCTCAAGCATGAACTTTTCTTAAGCCCTCTTCGACAAAATATAGATTAGATTCTTTTAATTAGGAACTATTTGGATCTCTAGATTCTGATCTTTTAGTGGAAGCTATTTGTGTTATTCTTATTTTGTCTATTAAATTTTTGAATTGTTCAATATGCTGTCATAAGCAGAAGGCCTAGGTTCACATTTCTCTACGATTAGTGCAGGCAAACTCCCTTGCTTTTCTAGTTTTCGCTTTGCTGCTCTTTATCAGTCCAATTTTCTTTTAATGTACTGTTGATTCTACTGGCTCATTACCATAGGTTGATTGTCTTTGAAGTCATTTTGATCCTAGTTTTCCTATACTTGTAATGCTTTACACTATAACTTGCGTCTCGGTGTTTAAATTTTGTTTCCAGGTGTTCAACTGTTTTGGGAGACAGTTTTGTTTACACTTTGAGGCGTTCCAGCTGGGAATGGCTCCAGTGTACATGGCATTCCTTCGTTTCATGGGAGATGAGAATGAGGCGAAGAAGTTCAGTTACAGCTTGGAAGTAGGAGCTCACGGACGTAAACTAACATGGCAAGGGATCCCTAGAAGTATCCGTGACAGTCACAGGAAAGTCCGGGACAGTCAAGACGGACTCATTATCCCAAGAAACCTCGCACTCTATTTCTCTGGAGGTGATAGGCAAGAACTCAAGTTGAGAGTGACCGGTCGAATCTGGAAAGAGGTATGAAACCAAAAACGAAGAAAACAAAGAATTTCTTGGAAAATGATGTACATAAGAAGAAGCCTCATGAAGAGCTGATGATCATATGGAAGATTTGAAGTTTGTTGTCTGGTTTTAATGTGTTGTAAGGGAGTCTTCTCCAATGGAGAGGAAAATGAGATGATGATGATAATCTTCTGTGATTAAATCAATTTGGGGGAAGCCATTGTTCCTATTTTGTGGCTGCAAGAGTCATGTTATCTCTGTAATTTTGGTCTATCGTTTTATTGTCTTCTTGGATTCGAACAGGAGATGTAGGAAAAAGTAAGACATGATTTTGGCTATGTTCTTGTTGTAAAACCATGTTCAGAGACAGATTGGTGGCACTAATTTTCTCTTTTTCTTTTGTATTACCATGGTGATTTAGAGAGTGTATTCAAACAAGAATTTTAAGAGATTTGAGAGATTAATAGAGTTTTCAAAAATACTTGGAATGATTAAAATTGATTTTTTTATTTATTGTAAAAACAATCACATGGTGATTTTGGGGGATTTAGTTAAATTAGTGTGAGATTGTGTATGATTCATATTTCTTAAAATGAGATCACCACTACGACCCCATCATCAACATAGAAAGACCATGAGCTTAGTTATTATAAATTAGTGTGAAATTGGTCGCTTGATTTTTTTGATAAGGTAGTGGTCGTTTGATTATGTGTAGCTTACTTTAGTTGCAGTTTGCAAACTTTGAAAGTTGATGGCTTCGTCATTTTTTCTTCTTGTTAAATTTCATGAAACTGATACACAAATTAGATTTACCCTATTCCGTAAATACGAGCTGATTGGAGAGACCCAAAAAGTCTTTTCAAAATATTATCAAAACGAATAACAGAGATAGGAAAGAGATTTGGCGTCAATTCACAACGAACACGAACAAAACGGTGGTAATCAGTAATAATGACGCAAAATCTAGTGTGGAAAAATGTTGGGATAAACGGCACTATACTCACACGGCGCAGCGGAAATAAAATGCCAGAGAATAT
>OVAX01003912.1:0-16343 GCA_900406405.1 Lepidium africanum | reverse complement strand
TATATATCTTACTAAGAATAATTAACATCGAAATAATTAATTTTAAAAATATTTTATTGTTAAAAGTTGAATCGATAATGTCTCATTAATAGTAACCTTTTACATGGGACAAATGCAATTACTTAAAAACGAAATAAAGTGGAGAAAGCAGAGTGACTAAACACACTACCCCATTTTAAAAACGTTTTAAGAGTTTGAAAATAGCTGCATAGGAGTTCAAGTAATTGATCTAATCAAAATTAAAGACCCCAATATATATATTCACAAAAAATATGGTTAATAAAGAAACTGAAACTATATTAGATGATATATATATATATATATATATATATGTATGTTTATATATTTTAGATAGGCAGCTGTCTCAATATATCTATCTATTTGTGTATATNTGTATGTTTATATATTTTAGATAGGCAGCTGTCTCAATATATCTATCTATTTGTGTATATAATTCAGATCAATATAGCATATTTGTAAATATAGACAAGTATATATATATATTCTGCTATCATTTGGATCGACAATATTTAATTTATCGTTCAAATTTTATTGTGCATAAATTAATAGATATTTAACTATTTGAGCAAAAAAATTTCTCTAAATATGTTAGAATATTTAAAAGAAAAATCTCATGTATATCAATATAGCATATTTTTGTAAATATAGACATCAATATTTATATATTTTATTTCTGTTATTAATTGGATTGATAATAGAGAAATTAAGTTGGGTAACAAACAATAACTTCAAAATTAAGTATATGACACTGATAAATTTTAATTAGGTAAATGACAATGATATTACTATTATGCCCCCTATTTTTCATCCAAATTCTCCCCATTACTTTTATATATTCAATAGTCAAATAACTTTTTGATAATATCATTCATTTACCTAATTAAAATTTATTTTTGTCACTTAGTTAATTTTGAAGTTATTGCTTGTTATTCAATTAAATTGATAATATCTAATATTGTCCAAAACTTATTATGCAGAAATTAATAGATATTTAATTATTTGGACAAAATCAGTTCTTTAAATATGTTAGAATATTAAAAGAAAAAGCTCATAAATTTTCCATTCTGATTATTTTTAATAAAATAATCCTGAAAAAGAAGAGAAATAAACCAATTGAAATACAAAACCCAAAAGTAAAATGCCAAATGAATCAATCAGATAAATAAAAGAAGAGGGTAGGGGTCCACCATGGATGTGCTCACATACATGCTCCACGAACTTCTGTTTCTCTTACTTTTACTTTCTTTTATCTATTCAATAAAACACTTATATTTTTATATACGTCTTATTTGCGCCTATAAATACCAACCCTCTCTCACTTCCTTAAGCCTCACATCAAACCAAACAACACACACAACTTGCAATTTCAAATAGAGAGACTTTCAAACAAGACAGAGAGATATGGAGAAGAACATTAAGTTTCCAATTGTCGACATGTCCAAGCTCAATGGCGAAGAGAGAGACCAAACCATGGCTTTGATCAATGATGCTTGTGAGAATTGGGGCTTCTTTGAGGTAATCTTTCTTTATATATATGTGTTGTTTGCTTATAGCTAGTTCTTAAACTAGAATTACAATTTACAACGATCTAATTTTCCGGTCATAAATTCCCGTAGATAGTTTTACTGTCAAGAATATCTTTGTTGTAGTAATATATAAACATCTTTCTTTATATGTATGATTTTCCGGTCAGAAATTCCCATTGAATAATTTACTATATCATAAATGTTATCCGATTTGAAGTTTTTTTTTTTTTTTTTCTCATTTNAATTTTTCCGATTTGAAGTTTTTTTTTTTTTTTTTCTCATTTGGGATTATTTTGTTATTTATTTTTCAGATAGTGAATCATGGGTTACCACATGACTTAATGGACAAGATTGAGAAGATGACAAAAGATCATTACAAAACTTGTCAAGAACAGAAGTTCAATGAGATGCTTAAGTCCAAAGGTCTGGATAAGCTTGAGACAGAAGTTGAAGATGTTGATTGGGAAAGTACTTTCTACGTTCGTCATCTTCCTCACTCTAACCTCAATGACATTTCTGATATTTCTGATGAATATAGGTACATAAAAACACAACCTCAAATCATATATTATGATAAGAAACCAATTTTCAGTTATCTACTTAACCTCTTTTACCTTTAACTGGAAAAGAGGTTTATTACTTTAATTTTTTTATGACATGGGTTAAGGGTTAATCTACTTTTTCTAATATTTTATTGGTTTAAAAACAAATTTTTTCTTTCTTTAACTTTTTCTTTTTCCTTAGAAAATGATGTCTAGGGAACTTCCATAGTAAAATATTCTAAAATATATATTCTTTCTCTTTTGGGTAAATATATATGAATAAAATATTCATTTAAAGTGGTAAGAAATGTTTTTGATTGGTTAGGACGTCGATGAAAGACTTTGGGAAGAGATTGGAGAATCTTGCGGAGGATTTGTTGGATCTATTGTGTGAGAATCTAGGATTAGAGAAAGGGTACTTGAAGAAAGTGTTTCATGGAACTCAAGGTCCAACTTTTGGTACCAAAGTGAGTAATTATCCACCTTGTCCTAAACCAGAGATGATCAAAGGTCTTAGGGCCCACACTGATGCTGGAGGTATCATCTTGTTGTTTCAAGACGACAAGGTTAGTGGTCTCCAGCTTCTTAAGGATGGTGACTGGATCGATGTTCCTCCTCTCAACTACTCCATTGTCATCAATCTTGGTGACCAACTTGAGGTATGTTCTGTTCACACCACATTGTCAAAAGATCTTTTTGCTAATAAGATCAAATGTTTTGAGTAATGAAATTCGGTTTTGGTTTAGTCCCGGTTTGATGAAATCCCGGGGGATGATTTCCGGTATAACTTAACCAAATAAATTCTTAACCATGGAGGCGAAATCGATTTTTTTGTTTAGTTCCGGTTAATGAATTTTGGTTTGTTTTAACCGAAACTGAATTGAGTTACTCCGGTATAACTCTACCGAGTTTAATTCGGTACAACTAAACCAAATCTTGGAATATTGGTTAAACCAGAATATGTTGATTGTTTGCAGGTGATAACTAATGGCAGGTACAAGAGTGTGATGCATCGTGTGGTGACTCAAAAAGAAGGAAACAGAATGTCCATTGCATCGTTCTACAATCCAGGAAGCGATGCTGAGATTGCTCCAGCTACATCTCTTGTTGGAAAAGACTCTGAGTACCCAAGTTTCGTCTTTGATGACTACATGAAGCTCTATGCAGGAGTCAAGTTTCAGCCAAAGGAGCCAAGGTTCGAGGCAATGAAGAATGCTTCTGCAGTTACAGAGCTGAATCCAACAGCAGCCGTAGAGACTTTCTAAGACCGCTTGAAGAGTTAAGTGAAGCGGAGAAAGTTTGTTGTGTTGTGTGCTACGTCAATAAGTTAAGACTAAGATTAGTGTCGATATAATTAAGAATCTGGTGATTAATTGTTGGCTTAAAGTGTGGGGTGCTTATGTTTATGGAATATAATAATAATAGTCTGAGACACGTTTCATTATCTCAAGTATTCTAATGGTTTTATCAAATCAAAGTGAGTCTGTTTCAGAACTTAAAATAACAACAATGAAGCTAAAGAAGCATTAATCATTAGATTAAGAAGAAAGAAGTTTAGAGTTATCACTAAAGCATAAACAAACACAAAGATTAAAAGGTTAAAACCTTAACAAACAGTTTACAAATTTATCAAACATATGCCCTGAAAAATTTATCACCTTTGAGGTGAAGAAGATAAATTTGAAAAAGAACCATGAGTGAATCATCTAACCAAGCAAAATCCAGTTTGTCCACACCTTCCGGGTTCATTTTCCAGTCACACAAGCAAATCATTATGCAGGAATCGGTTTCTCTTTCATAGCTCTTGATATTGAAATTCTTGTTTGAAGAAATGGTTTCAAGGTGCAGGTACCTTTTTCTCATCTGCTTCAGAAGCTGCAGCTTCATTGGAACAATGGTTCTTTACAACTGTTGCTATGTCAGCTTCAGATGCACCTGCAAGTTTAAATCTATAAACAGCTGAATCAAGGTTTTCCTTCCAACCATTCATCCCGATTTTGCATTCAACTTGTGATCTTTCGAACAGCATGTTTCCCCAAAACAGATGGATCTGTGATCTCATTGCAGTTGCTTGTTCTGCTGCTTCCTCAGCTGTGATTGTTTCTGAAACCTCTTCAGTCCCATCTCCTCCTTGCTTCTTTCTCCTCTTAGGAACTTCCTCTTTCTTGTTCGGATTCGGGTTTTTAAGATCATCCATCCTCTGTTCTTCAAGCTTTTCCCACATTTCTGTAGCATCTTTCATCTTCTCCTCTGCACTGTCAAAGAGTTTTAGAGTTTCAGCTGGATCCCAACCTGAGATATCAATCTTCTGAGCTAGCAAGTAAGACCACTGTAGCTTTGCCATTTCAAATTGCTGTTGTCCTAACGCAAGTAAACCCTCGTAAAAATCTGGTTTGATCGAAAGGGCTTGTTCATATTTCTCCTTTGCCAATGTGTATCTTTCTTTCACCCACTCGTAAGCGGTTTGAAGCTGTGCTGCAACCACTTCTTTTCCTGCAGATTCATCCAAAGGAATTCGCTTTCTAGCTGCACACATATGTACATTTCCCCAGTTGAAGAAAGCTAAGGCAGCTACCTCCTGAAACTTTGCAGAAGCTTTATCGAATAGTGGTTGAGCTTTTTCACTTGTAACTGTTTCTTCAAGCGCCTCTGAGCAGAGCTCCATACCCAGCTCGTGCAAATCAATGTGAGCATCAGGGTCAATCCCAACATGAGTACGGAAGAGATGAGCAAAATCAAACAGCCAATCGTCCATCTCCAGTTCTTTGGTCTCAGGATCTTCAGAAGAAACTGCTTTCTCCTTTTCAACTTCCTTATCTGCCTTCTCAGTGTTGATCTCTGCTTCTGATACTGATTCGGTAGGAGATGATATAATCTCTTCTACAACAGGCTTCTCTTCCTCTACCACCTCATCTTCCTCTAGCAACATTGGCTCTTGCTCAGGACTCACATCAACAATATGCAATCTCAACATTCCTACAGAATCAGATTTATCGGTATCAGGCTCTTTTGTCAAAAGACTATCAGCAGCAGATTCCGCCAATTTCAGCTCTGCAGTACATGTTATTGTGACCAAATCTCCGTCATTGTCCTTGTACTTGATTAAAACTGCCTTCGAAGACGGGAAACGATTGCTCACAATCTCTCTCAGTTCCTTAAACCTACAATTCACAGGCATTTGACCCAACCTTATGTCATGATCATAAACAAACTTCAATGGCCTCCACCTAATTCTCTTCTCTTGAACCTTACCAACAACTGCCACAGATGAGGAACCCAATTCCTCCACCTTTGAACCTTTCGGCGAATGACTAACCGGCTTCAATGCAACCTTTGATGCCTGGCTCTTACTAACAGAACCGCCATTTTCAGTTACCGGATTCACCACCTGTGACCTCTCTACCTTACCATTGCTCACATTAGGCAATGAAACAGACCCAACAGGAGAAGTAACTCCCTTCTTCTGGACAGGACGAGAAGGCAAACAAGGACCAAGTCCAGCAATCGGACCACCTAAAGCAGCCGAAGCACCAAGAGCTGCAGGTGAAGGACGACTCTGCAAATCTGGATGAGGACCCAAAGCAGTTTTCAAACGCTTAGAAATCTCTCCTGCATCTTTGTGATTAGGATCAGAACCCAACAAAACATTCACATCTTGAGCAGCTAAATCAAACTTCCCAACAGCTTCAAAAGCTCTAGCTCTTCTAAGCAAAGCACGAGTAAAACCAGGCTGAGCTTTAAGAGCCAATGAACATTCAGAAATCACAGATTCATAATCAACTGGCTTCATCTGCATCAAACAAGCAGCTCTGTTGCTATGAAATACAGCTCGATCTGGATGGTTCTTAGGAATAAGCTTAAGCCCATTTTCATAATTCTCAAGAGCACCAACGTAATCTCTTCCTTGAAACTTTTTATTACCTTCATCCTTAAGCTCATGTGCACGTTTCAAGAATATCGAAGCATCAAAATCAACACCACCATTAACAATAGGCTTAGATAATCCTGAAGTTTCAGAAGAATTGACCTGATTCGAATTGGAATTGGAATTCGAGCCACCACCTCCTTTTTTCTTCCTTCCTCCAGATTTCCCCATATCCAATCTCTACCCCCAAATAACTTCAAAATCTAGAATATTAACTCAAAATTCCGTTGATAAATAGAGAAAGGAAGAAACCCAGATGCTGAAACACCGAAATAAGTTAGAGAAATGAAGGAAAATACTAAAATCCAGATAAAAATGATTACTTTCAAGAGAAGAAGAAGGTGCTAGAAGAAGATGAGGGAGGTTTTTAAAAAAACCAGAAACCCTAGCTAAGCTCAAAAAGATCAACTTGTTCTGTCTATTATTACTATGTCATAAGATCAATTCTGGCCGTTGGATTCTAGTATGTGTTTAAGTTAATGGGCCTCCAGATTATCAGCCCAATATCTAAATAAGGCCTCATGTTTCTATTGGGCTATATAGAATATTTGTTAGGCCCAGTAAATAATCCCCAATTTTTCCGTGTATGGTCAACGAATGAACAAGCATCCACGTGGCTCCATATTTGATTGCCACGTGTAAACATACTTGGTAAACAAAATTTATCTGTATGATTTTAATAATTTAGTACGAAAAGGCAGCGAATTGCTTCACTCACGGATTATACACAGATGATCTTGTCGTTAAGTACAGTAATATTTAGCTTTACATTCACAAATTGCCAAATCATTTAAAATAAAAAGTAAAAATTATTATATACTTGTCAACGTTTTCTTAGAATATACTTTTTGTATGTTATTATTTACTAATTAATTAAGTTGTATACATATCAACCAGACAAAAAAGAGAGAGTTTTTGATCTTTTTTAGTTAATTGTTAATGATATGGTTTTCATCTGTAAAACAACGAATCATTCTCATGAAATCAAAATTAATATGTAATTTCGAAGAATTTTTACGGTCATATCTATTCAGAATTTTAAAATTTTATTCGTAGATTTGGATTCTTCTTTAGAATTTGATATATCAAAATATTAAAAATTTGATGGTAGGATATATTTGATAATTTAAGAACTCCAAAGTGCTATTTTGATGATTTTAAAGCTCAAAATTGGCATATTAAACTAGTTTCTCTATTATATATTAAACTTGAAGGGTTTATCTGTGACTTGACTTTATATGTGAAATTTGAAGGTTTATTTGCAGATAACCCTATACTTTTCTAACCTACTTATTTGAAAGAAAAAAAATTCCCACTTGAGTTTAGAATTATATGGATAAAAGTTTAAAATTTGGATTATATATGGAGATGTTGAATTAACAAATAAAAAAAAGTATTGGATAAATGATTTTGGTGAAGTGGTTAAATGTTAGATTTGCTATTTTTTTTTTTTTTAGGGTTCAAATGTAACATTTAAGCACTTGACCACATTTATTCAATTTTTTTTTTACTTGTTAATTCAACATCTCCATATATGTACTTCAAATTTTAAACTTTAATCGATATAATTCTAAATTTAAGTGAGATTATTGATTGGAATTTGTCGATCTACTTATTGCCAAAAAATAGTAGCCATTTTAATGCAGATTTATATTCAAATAAACATAGCTTTATTTTTACCAACATTGATCAACAATTCTCGACCAAAAAAAAACATTGATCAACAATTTGAAGCAACTGAAGTCGGCAGCTTGGTGACTCGTTAATTCAGCTTGAATTATAAAAAGACTCCAATTGGCATTAACTATGATCCAACATAGACTCGTAAACACGAATCCAACACTATTTGATTTGTTCTCAAAGAGAAAAAATAAAATAAAAAGGCAAAACTTTTGAACGAAGCAATCACGAGAAACCTTTGAAAATCTCTTAACTTTGGATCCGTTCCTTTGTTCACTTGGTTTCTTCTTTTACTTCCAAATCTCAACTTGTATCCAAAACTTTTCTGTTGCTTTTCTTTCTTCTCGTGTCCTTTTTCTCCCGGAAAAATTTTCTCTGCTAATTTTCCTGGAAAGTTTCATTGTTCTAAGAAAGAAAGATGAAACCCATTTGTCTCCTTCGTTGTTTTTGCTTCCTTCCTGTAAAAATTTCTTCCTTTTGACATAATCTTAACTTATTAATAATCTCTTTGTTTGCTGGGTGTTTTCTTTTTCTGTGATTCTGTTTCTATATTCCTGAGAAAATTAATGAAACGGCGGCTATATTCTCGGGAGATCCTATCGAACCCATGTTTTTGAATCAGTTCATGCACTTCTTGAAATCTATTCACACTTTCAGAAGGAAAAACCCAGTTTAAACACATTTTTTAACCCTAAATCCTCTGTTTTAAAACCCTACCTTGTGATCCAAGCAAAAAAGTCTTATTCAATCATCATGTCTAGTTCATGTTTTAATCCGTTTCGTTTACGATGGTCTCTAAAATCCAAATTACCTCCAGAGCCTTGCCTCCCTCCCTTACCTTCTAATCCTTCTTCTTCCAAAACCAATCGGTACGCAGAAGCAGAGACGATGGAGAAGAAGAGATTCGACAGTATGGAATCTTGGTCGATGATCCTTGAGTCCGAGAACGTAGAGACATGGGAAGCATCTAAAGGCGAAAGAGAGGAATGGACCGCAGATTTGTCGCAGCTCTTTATCGGAAACAAGTTTGCTTCTGGAGCACACTCTCGGATTTACAGAGGGATCTACAAACAAAGAGCCGTCGCCGTGAAGATGGTGAGGATCCCAACACATAAGGAAGAGACAAGGGCTAAGCTCGAGCAACAGTTTAAGTCTGAGGTTGCTCTGCTTTCTCGTCTCTTTCATCCTAACATCGTTCAGGTTTGTATTCTTTGTCTTCCATAACAAAGACTAGAACAGAACAAGGATCTTGTCTTTGGAACATATGTCTCTACATATTATTTTGGTTTTAGATTATGAGGTTTATATTGTTCGATACTTCCTTCGATTCAACTACTAATTGTATCCTTATATTGATCATATAGTTCATTGCGGCGTGTAAGAAACCACCAGTCTACTGCATCATAACTGAGTACATGTCGCAAGGAAACCTCAGAATGTACCTGAACAAGAAAGAGCCTTATTCGCTCTCGATCGAAACGGTTCTAAGGCTGGCTTTAGACATCTCAAGAGGAATGGAATATCTTCACTCACAAGGTGTTATCCACAGAGACCTAAAGTCCAACAATTTGCTTTTAAATGATGAGATGAGAGTTAAAGTTGCAGACTTTGGAACTTCTTGTCTTGAGACCCAATGCAGAGAGGCTAAGGGTAACATGGGAACTTATCGATGGATGGCTCCAGAGATGATAAAGGAGAAGCCTTATACTCGAAAAGTCGATGTTTATAGCTTCGGTATCGTTCTATGGGAACTCACCACTGCATTGCTTCCGTTCCAAGGGATGACTCCAGTCCAAGCCGCATTCGCAGTCGCTGAAAAGGTCAGTCTCCATTCATCTAATTTACTTTGTTTTCGATTCTTGGGATACAAGTTATTAACTTTTACCTTTTTTTGAAATCGGCAGAACGAGAGACCTCCATTGCCGGCGAGCTGTCAACCAGCATTAGCTCACTTGATCAAGAGATGTTGGTCAGAGAATCCATCAAAGCGGCCTGACTTCTCAAACATAGTGGCAGTGCTAGAGAAGTACGACGAATGTGTCAAAGAAGGATTGCCTTTGACATCGCATGCGAGCCTCACGAAGACAAAGAACGCGATTCTAGATCGTCTCAAGGGATGCATTTCATCAGTTAGCTCACCATCTTCCTCCTCCTCTGTTCCTGTAAATGCTTAGTAGTTCAAATTTGTTTTAAGTACCATTTCTATCTCTCTCGTTCTAAAGGTTACTATTCTTGTACTTTTTTTCTTTGACTAGTTGTATGATTGTGTTTAGCATCTACATGATGTTTGATATACATGTATCTAGGCTAATTAATTTGTATGATATAGAATGTTCTTGGTCACCATAATGATACCTATTTTATCATTGGTTTACAATTTCAATGTTTCATTATCTAAATGAGTTGAAAATAGACATTATGCTATGGATTTTTCACCAGGACCAGACTGGTTTACAGTTAAATTTTTCACCATCTCTAGTTTAGTTCTTAATATGAGGAGATCTTGTATGTTTGTTAATACAAACAATTTGAAATTCTCTCAAACTCTTGCAATGTTAGACTATGAATTTCTAATTCGAAATCAATTAGCAATGAATAGAGAAATTCATATATCTTATATGTTTGTTCATTTTTCTTTGTGATATTCTTTACACACCTCTTCGATATGTGGGTGTGTTAGTCCAAATCCACAATCTCTCAGCTACCACAACTAGACTATTAACATATGTTGCATATGCCACAACTAGACTCTTAATATTTGCACATAGTTTCTAATTCAAAACCAATTAATATTATCATATGTAATTCATTTTTCTTTCCATTATAAGATATTCTTTACACTAGATTGGGCTTAACTCAACGGTTCTCGTTACATATCAAGTATTTGGGCTTGCCTTGCTACCTCATAAGCTTCGACCATAACATTATCAGCCTATTATACATAAGGTCCTAGAAGGGAACTCATCTTGGGTGGTTAGACATATATCATTGGTTACAATTAGTCCAATCAGTGTGACCCTTTAATTAATATCACTAAAGCTAGTCATCCAAGAATCTCAAAGATTTCAACAAGAGTCACTATTTCTCAAGATGTATCAAATGTTTTCTTGTGACAAGCAATTCCTTGAATGAACTCTAAGGAATCTTCTCCAATTTCAATGATCTTGAAGAGTCTTCATCCACCATAACCAGTTAATAATTGACACAAAACAATATGGTTCACTACTAAAGAATCCCTAACTATGCTTATCTAATTTGTGTTATATATATTCTGTGAAAAAAAAACTGATATTGTGAAGTGATGATGATAACAATAGATACCTACCAAAGGAAGTTTTCTTAACTAAGGGAAAATAAAGTCTAAAGATTCTTAGTAACAAGCACATAAGTTCACTACTCTTACCTAATTTTATGTTTTTATTCACTTATTTATTAGGTTTATTGATTTTGTATAATTATTTATTGCTTTTGTTTTGTCATAATTTATTGCTATGTAGGTAAAGTTTTAAGGAATCATAGTTAACCCCTTTTGTTTTTTTTTTCAACATTGGGCCACTGGCCGGTATATTAGCCAAATTCATGTAGGCGGCAGGACTCGATCCCTCGACATACAAGTGCACATACTACTTTTAATATATTTACCACATGCCACTAGGCTAAATGCCGCTTACAACCCCTTTTGTCAATACTCTTAGGCTTATGATATTATATACACAGTTCTATCCTCTAGTAGCTTGTATGATGAGTTAACTTTGGTAATTATCTTTGTCAACAACAATAATTATTAGTAAATTCTTAGTGATTTAGTATTTTATTCTTCTAGCATATAAGAGTTATTAAATATATATATATATATATATACATGTGTTACATTTGTTTTTGTTTTTTTTTGTTTTTTGGTGCTAACAAAACTAATCATACATGTTACAACTAAGAAAGAGTAGTTAGTTTTTCAGAATTGACTTTTGTTTTGTTAATTATTACGAAAGATTTTTATACTAGTAATGGTTTCTGTTTGACAAAAATAAGATCATGTCCAAATTAAGACATGACGTCATCAACAAATATATCATCAAATATTTTAAAAAATTTTGAATAAAAAACTAGATTCCTTACTACGTCTTGGCGTTCGGTTAAATGGTTCGAGTTCGGGAAATTTGTACTTCAAAAAATTGTAGAAATAATATATATTCGGTTCGGTTTGGTTTCAGGTTCAGGTTCGGTTTCAAGTTTTTTAATAAAATAAGTTATATTTATGACCAAATTATATTTTTATTATTGTTTTTACAATAAAATGTAAATAAATTAATTAATTTTAGTTAAAGATGGTGTATTTTCATACAGTAAAGGCATATTTTTATATTTTTAATTAAAATATTATTTTATTTTGATAAATATCAGTTAATTTTATTCGGTTTCACATAATTCGGATTTGGTTCGGTTCGAGAAAAGTTAATTCAGTATTGAAGATTTGTTCCATTCGAATAATAATCGGTTTCAATAATATCGATTCGAGTTTGAGATTTTTTGCTTGGTTTGGGAATTATTCCCATGCCTATTCCATACATTGAATTTTGTAATTATAAACTCGTGTAAATTGTTATCATACGTTTAAATAATTAATATGAGATTTTGTTCATTAGAATTAGTTGAATCGCTCAATAATTGGATTGACAATACCTAATTTATAGTTTAAACTCACATTTAATATCTATATTTTTAACCTCAATTTGCATTGAGGTGTAGTCGAAATTCTAATATATGAGCCACTAGTTAGAGCATGTAAACTATCAGATTGAGAAGAGTTTGTCTATATGACTTTCCAGATATTTTTTATTAGGAACTGAAACCGTGCGTTGCCGCACGGTCACTCATATTTATAAAAAGTTATTTATAATTGTTTGTTAAGGAGCTTGTGGTCAAGTGATATGAGGCGGGTTTAAGACTTTAAAGAATTCATAGGTTCGATTTCCCTACTATACAAAACTAAAACACATTTTCTTAGTCACCCCTACACGGATATGAGTCCATGCTTTCGGCCCATTTGAATACTCGGAGGTGAGGGTCTATCTGTGGGCTGCATCACCCCATGAGAATAGTCCAAACCTCACCCATAAGGCTTGGGAACTCCAGAATTAGAAAAAAAATATTATCAATTTATAATTTTAATACATTATAATGCCTTAACTTGTATTTTATCTAATTTTAATATATTATAGTTGGCAAGTGGCCTTTATCTTAGTGGCAGGCGGTAAGTCCACTAAAGGCAGTCGTACTTGCACATCCAGAGATCGAGTNTACATTATAATGCCTTAACTTGTATTTTATCTAATTTTAATATATTATAGTTGGCAAGTGGCGTTTATCTTAGTGGCAGGCGGTAAGTCCACTAAAGGCAGTCGTACTTGCACATCCAGAGATCGAGTCTAGCTGCCTGCATTACGCATGAACTTGGCTAATGCACCGGCCAGTTATGGCCCAATATTGACAAAAAAAAATATTATAGTTGTTGACAAAAAAGAATTATTTTTAATTTTATATAGTAAAATACACACACAAAATAATAATAAATCACAATTCTAGGTGAAAAACATTATAACCAAACATATTTTTAAAAAAATTGTAATAAGTTATATTATAAGAAAAAATTTGCAATGAAAAAGAACAAGTTTAGAGAAAAAAGAATTAGTTTGAAATACTATAAATTTAGTCATATTTTAACTTGTATTACTATACAATTAAAAGTTAAGTAATACACATTTGATAGTCGAATGGTTGTCCCAATAACACATATATTAGAAGATATGTTTCACAATTGTCAAATAAATTTTGAATCAATTAAATAATATTAATTAATAAACTCTATTAATTTGAGAATCAATGATGCTAGATAATTCACCATTGGAAGATAATGTTTATTGAAATAATTTAACTATGAAAAAAGAAATACAAAACTTCAATAATATTTTGTCTCGTCAAAACTGTTGTGTTACTTTATATTTGTTTTTTTTGGTGTTTTGATTGTATAAGAAATGATCTTTGAATGTATATATATATATATACATATATATAAATGAATAGATACAACTTTACATGAATAGTCACAATTCATCAGGAATAGTGCAATTTTAAAGAATACTTGTAACTTTACATGAATAGTTGAACATTTACATCATATACATTTATTAGTAAACTAACTTTCGTTCATATATATATATATATATATTCATTGATGTCTATTCAACCATATTTACTCATTGATGTCCATTTAATCAATCACATTTGTTCATTCAAAAATTTTAATACACATCATGTATCTAATTACACGTTGTTGTAATAAAATAAATAAATATTTTAAAGCTACAATACAAAATATACAACGGTAGAATATGTATTTTTACAAGTGAGAAATTTTAATAAAAAGACACAACTATATAATGCATTTTATTAAGTGAAAAGTTACACTAAAAAGATACACTAGAAGAAAAATGAGTATTAATAGCAGATTAAGATAGTGGTTCTGTATTTATGATATGCTTGACTTTTTTATAGTGTTTTTCATTATTTGTGTATATAAAAACGCTATAATATGATAGGTGCCAAATTGTTTTTGGTTCTTTAGATATTATAGCACTTCCAAATTGTTTAAACGTCATTGTAGGTTAACCACGAGAAAAAAAGTTTTAGACACAACCAAATGTGTTTATAGGATATTTTTTCTGCATTGATACAAATGCGTTTGGTTAGAGTGTAAATTATAAGTATTTTACTTATTTTAAAATAATGAATAATGTAGAATAATTTAAAAACGATGGAGTGAGGAAATTCACTAGAAATCAATTAATTGATATGAACTCATCAAAACCTAAAATCAAATTATTAACCAAATTTCAAATTCTAAAAGGGATGTATATAGTTTAAAATGTGTGACCCTAAAGAAATAAGTCTAATCATAAAAAAATGTAATTAAAAGACACAACTTTAAATTACACTTTTCCAAGTAAATAATATTAGTAAAAGACACAACCATATAGGTAATTGTTTTGTAAGTAGATAGTTACATTTAAAAGACCTATCTAAAAGGACAATTTTCATACTTGAAAAATTATGAATAAACAAAAACAACCATAAAATACCTCTTTTGAATTATTGTTTGATTTTAAAGTGATGAATTCTGTAAAAAATGTAAAAATGATAGAATAATGACATTTGCTAAACACAATTGATATGATTTCCACCAAAACCAGAACCATCAAATTTTAAAAGGGATGTAAATAGTTATACATGAATTCCAAGTTTGGAATGTAACATTGTGTTTATTTTTGTGTTACATAATTTAAATTTGTGATGTCCATTTGAATTTAATAACAAAAGTATTATCAGTGTCAAAACAATTATCGATCAAATAGTTGTATTAATATTAAGCATCATTTAATTTAATAATGTATCTATAATAATTTTTATAGAACTATATAATAAGTGAAAAAACACATTAACAATTTATAAATTAATAATTATATGACTGCTATATCAAAAATTTCAATATTTATTATATACCATATGTGAAAAGACACATATTTTTTTATTGGTTGCCCTTCATAGAAATGAAAATAAAATTATATGAACTATTAGTTTTCTTTTAACTTGATAGTTGTCTCTTTTCACTTAATAACCACTTAGAAGTTATATATTTTGTTTCTTATGGAAGTTATACTAATAATTTAAATGTTATATCAATCACAATATTTCAATTAAAAAGACACCTTTTAAAATTAATTTTATTTTCACCAACAAAGAAACTTATTTTTCATTGGTTTTTTTATATCAAATATATGACACAGTTATTTGTACCATTAGTTTCTTTTCTTTTTTTAAACTTGAGAACTGTATCTTTTCACTCAATAACCACTTAAAACTTGCTTTTTTTTTCATGGAAGTTATTAAAAATAATTATATATAATTGCACATATGTAACCTATTTCATCTACTTCATTTATATGAATAGACAAGTTTTCAAAAAATTGCAAAAAATATTTTGTTCAATTTGTAAAGAGTCATCATTAAAACACACATATTTTTCATGACGGAAAAAAAACACACATATTTTTCATTGGTTGCCTTACATATAAACAAAAACAAAATTACTTGAACCATTAGACTTCTTTTAACTTGACAATTGTGTATTTTCACTAAATAACCACTTAGAAGTTGGTTATTTTTTTCTTATGAAAGTTATAACAATAACCATTTACAATGTTTTCATTGAGAATACACCTTTTAAAATCCTTTTAAAATTAATTTTATTTTCACGGACAAAGACATCTATTTTTCATTGGCTATTCTTATCAAATATATAAAAAAATTATTGCAATTCTATTTTTATGTGTTTTGTAATTTTATGGAAAAATGATCCTATACATGTAATCAAACAGAAAATTAATATTTTTGTTCTAAATATTCCTCGGAAAATCAAAAAGTTACAATGTTTGACTTGCTTGACGATTCGTTTTCATATTTGGATATTGTAATAATGCTAACGTTGTATCGATATTCTTTGAATGTAACCCATATGAACTAAATTAACTAAATCAAAAATTAAGCATCAATGTTTCAATAAATAATTGTTAGATCACTAAAATCACTACAAAA
>OVAX01003911.1:0-16353 GCA_900406405.1 Lepidium africanum | reverse complement strand
CTAGTGTCAGGTGAACATTGGTGGCGAGTCCAGCCAAGAAAATGTGAAAATTGGCTAAGTCTTTAAGCTTGGACTCGCCAATGCATGGTGAGCTGAACCTGAAGAGTTCAGCTAAAAAGTGTATTTTTGGCTAAGTATGGAAATTGAACTCTTCAGTGATGGCTGACTGAGGCTGCGAATTGGAAATCTGGCTCAGGATTTTGGCACTCTGCACTCTANGGAAATCTGGCTCAGGATTTTGGCACTCTGCACTCTAACTGGCTTAAGCTCTTCAGTTTCAGGCCTGACTTGCAGTCTTCAGGCTTGTTTGCTCCAAAATGCTCTAAATTGACCCAAAGTGCTCCAAATTGCTCCGAATTGATCAAAGTGCTCCAAATTGCTTCGAATTGATCCAAAGTGCTCCAAATTGCTCCAAAGTTCCTGAAATGCTTCAAATGCTATGCAAATGCAAGAATGATCCTAATTGGAACTCTAAAATGCATAGCATGGAACGTGAATGAATGCAAACATATGCAAACTATGAAGCTAAAATGGGTAAAATGCATGAATATCAACTCCCCCAAACTTAGCCCTTGCTTGGCCTCAAGCAAGTGCAATGAACTAAGCTGAAAGAGAAGTTATGACTCTAACTGCATACTCGCCTATAAGCTTAGCATTCAGTCCCCGAATCCCTAGTGCCTAAGCTGGTCTCTAAGAATGTAGACTTGAATCCTTATTTCTTAGAAGTGAATGCCTCAAGAGGGACTATAGATCAATGAACATGTGATTCAACTTTCTGAACTTGGCATGGCATTAATTCAATTAAACACACTTGTGAGTTTCTTTGTTTGTTCAGCTTAAGCACAAACTCATAGTCTTCGAATCCGCAGCTCATTCAATGGTCTGCTTCACACCCCTTTTAAGGATCCACACCACTGAATAGCTACTTCATGTTCTATACTCCGCGATTTCAGTGAGCACAAGAAGGTACGAGTTTACGCATAATCCCCGCTCACCTTAAGCATCATCGAATGAGTTGCAGGTTGAAGAGCTTTCATTTTTAGTTATTATGTCATACCAAGCTCAAGCAAGGAAAATGTTCAATGCATCTGCAAGCCCTAACTTGGCGAGTTTAAGTTCAAATTAAAAGGAAGCAAGCCTAATTCTATCAAGACACAAACACAAGCATAGTTTTCTATGAATTTATTCAATGTATGGTATTAACGGTTTATATAATTGGTTGTTTAGTTTTATCAAATACGAAATGACCTATATTTTGGAAAAAAAAATACACTTTTGAAATCATAAAGAAGTTCCCTTACAGAAAATGTTGTATACATATAAAGTTTAAGTAATATTTGAATTCGTTTGTCTAATTTTATACAGTTAATGTCCAAATAAAATATAATTCACTTCGTTGAACAATCTTCAAATTTAAAACTGAATTTTTAGTTTGTACGGTAAACACCAATGGTATTTGCACGTAGAATCCTATCCTCTCTCACTTATTTTTAACCCTAGAGTATAAGCTTTCCAAATAAATAAGATATAATCGTAATATTAAATCGAGAAGAAGAATAAGCCTAAGTACAATGTTAACTTTCCTTTAACCAAATCCAATTGTATTTCAAATTATAAGCTTTCCAAATAAATAAGATACTTAGGTGGGGTTATTAAACACTGTATTTTAATGGATTTTTATGTATTCTAAATCCAAAGTAGAATCCCTTGTTATTCATCAATGTATCCGATCAAATACTTTGAATTACAGTGTTATTGATCAATGGATTTTAATGTATTTTGCTGCCTTTTCACGTTAAACACAAATTAGGTCTATTTTGTGAGGATTCTGAAATTCAAATGATCAGTTATCATTTTTAATTAAAAATAAATACAGAACTCGTTTGCAGCCATGAAATTAAAAATCTCTAAAAGCATAATCATAAAATTTCTCGATTCTCATCTGGGTTTTTGTGTTTGATAGAGACATGATGAATTTTCTGTAAACTATACCAGATTCGCTATTTTACCCATATAATCACAAACATCTGGTAATTGGTTCTGCTTTCGTTGATCACGGTAAGTCCAGTTTCCTATTTCTATAATATATGTCTTCGCTTTGTCGTAAGAAGAAAGAGATATCATCTTTCACCAAAACAAAAAGAAAGAGATATCACGACCGGAAAATAATGTGAAGCTACATATACAAATCGTGACTGAATCACGTGAAGAAGAATGAGATTATCACATTTCATCATACACTTTAGGACGAGATATTGAAGGCAAATGTCAACACTGTTAGAAAAAAAGAAAAAGGTTGAAGACGTTGTAATTGAAATTGCATATGCACAAGAATCACCAACAAAAAAGTACTCAAAATCTAGATAGTTAGTTTTTTAATGATTTCCAAATCCAAAACAAAATCTATGAATCACCAACAAAAAAGTACTCAAAATCTAGATAGTTTTTTAATGATTTCCAAATCCAAAACAAAATCTATTGCCCCGAAGTTTGAATCCCACATAATCCATTAAAAGTTCTATTGAAATCTTTTAAACGTCTTTATATTCAAGTGTATTGAAATCTATTAAAGTCATGAGTTGAATAACAGCCCCTTAGTGTTTTTGTTATACATTTACAAGAAATAAAATTGGAGATATTAATGTAATGACTTGAGAATGTTTAAATTTGTAATTTGTTATAATGTCGATTTTGTTGTTAATCATTGAACGGATTAATCGCTATGGCCTTAGTCTCTATAATTATTAAGTTCAATGGTACTTAGGCTTATTCGTTCATTCATTTCATGGTTTTTGGCTAATTGTTCCCACAATTATTTTTGTCTATGCATGTTTGTGTTTTTTTTTCCAAACAGGCTTTGTTGTTTGGATTTACCTTTTTAAAAAATTTTGTTTTCATTTAGTTGGGCTATATACTCGATAGTTAAGAAGTTCAATTTGTATGCAAAGTTGAATTGTTTTGGGGTGATATTATTTTGGGCCTTTATCTGTAATTGCCCATTAGTGTCTTAGTTAGCAACAGATATCTCTAATTTTTGGCCCACATTGTCTTAAGCGGGAAAGCCGAGGGTTACGTTTTCAGAACTGATTTGATTGATGTATGTGAGGAGACGAGCTTTTCGTATGTCAGTTAGCAAATTAAACTTTTCCGCTACTCGAGAATTTCATTCATCACCTCTATCTTCATCTTCTTCGCTAGCAAAGTTTTAGGGTTTTTTCTAATCTGTTTCCAGAAATGGTGAGAGTTCGTTTTGGAAAGAAAAAAAGGAACCTTTCCTGCAAAAAAGTTTCTTCTCCTTCTGAAACACTCAACGACATGCAGGAACTGGAGAAACAATCCGATGAACCTGTGGCTGTTACAAATCCAGAATCGGCTTCTATTCTTATGCCGCCGTCTCCTCCAAAACTGATTGATCTTTCCCATAATCCAACGGTGAACCAGATGGCGAATCCTTCTTCTCCAGAACATTCTGCTACGCCGTCGCCTGAGAAGGAGGCTACCGGTTATGTGGATCTGACTGAAGATGTTCCCGTTCGTGTTGATGCGCCTGGAGTTGGGTCCGATTCTATATCTTCGCGTCTTCGTAAGCGACGCGTTACTATTCCGAAGAAAGAAGGTTGTCGTAAGTCTCGGAGAATTACAGTCTTCTCCTCCTTCACCACCCATCCCTTTCAATGCTACACGTTTCATATCTGCTGAAGCTGAGCGACGATATCAGGTACTTCTCACTAAGAAAATCATTCATGAGAGATCGTTTACCTCTACTGAAAAAGAAACTGTTAAGTCTTGGATTAAAAATGCTGGGTTGATGCGAACTGTTAATCTCCCTGGGAATTATGATTTGTCTGTCATTCTTGAGTTTTGGGCCAACTTTCCCTCTGTGCCCTCTGATACATCTGTTGTCTCTGTGTTTGTAAGAGGCCACACTTATGAGATTTCTTCTACAAGGATAAATGAGTTGTTTGGATTACCAGATTACACTAAAGACGAAGTGCGGATTGATTGGGGTGGTTTGGATGAAATTAATTTGGCTTCCCGTCTGACAAATGGAAAGAAAGATTCGTTGGAAACTATGATTTCTGTGAAGATTACAAAGAGTTATACAAGTTCTGTTATAAACTGGTACCCAACGCACAATGAGACGTATGTACAGATCACGCGGTGTGTTCTTCTCTATCAGATTCTTATCTATTGCCAAGAAATTGAAGTCCAAGTTTTCGCTTCCAAATTCTGCAATGATTTGGAGTCTTCTGAATTCCCAGCATCCAGTTCCGGTTCTTAATCAAACTATGGGTCCTATTGTTGTTGACCCTCATGTTATGGATCATCCTTTTATGGATACTCCGGTTGTTGATCCGCCTGTGGTGCATACTAGGACGCCTCCAACATATGGTGATAAGAATAGTGGAAAGCCTTCTACATCAAACACAAATTGGCGGACCACAGTTCAAGAGATTATGAGACTAGGCAATACTCTTTTGTCCACACTGCCATCACGGGGATACCTATCGACAGCGAAAAGACGAGGCGGCAAAGAGGAGATATCAACATCAGGAGACCGAGAAGACAAGGCCGAACCCTTGAGTGAGTTGCGAGGCATTTAGAATGATGAAGAATCACTTAGTTCCCTGGAAAAAAAAAAAAGAAACAAAGCAGACAACAAGTATGTTGAAGACATGCATTAAGGATGGGTTATTTAAAATGACTTTGTCCAGGAGAGACAAAGTGAAAGCGTTAGCGGAGACATAAAACAGATTTCAAGGGACAAGAAAACACAAATCAACGAAGTAACAGTCCCATAACGAACAATCAAAATAGCCATTTAAATCGACTCCCAAAAGAGGGAAAAACTCAAACTGTGGCAAAATTGCAAAATAACCAACCAATAATCACAGCAAATAACCCAATGGAAACAAGATGTAGAGATATGAAGATGGTTTGTCGATAGGTCTGTGAAGGACGAAGCCCTAGGTGACAGAAAATTGATTTCAATAATGGGAAAGATGCTAACAAAATTGACAGGCCGTTAGTAAAATCAACACGAATAGAAGATCGAACAAAAGAAGGAAGCACGATTACACATTTTAAAAGTCGGGAAAATTATCATCTAACATAGACATTCAAAATCCCAAAAAAAGCACAGATAAGAGAGAGTGAGACGCTTCAAAGTCGATCGATTGAGGCGAGAATTGGTCTTCAAAAGCTAAGATACCAAACAAGGGCGAGAATAGATGGTGTTTGGAAAAAGAGAATATTCGCAGAAGAACAAGAGGGAGAAAGGAAGCAGACAGTTTTCAACAAAAAATTAGAAGCAGTTTGAAAATTATAAGTCTTGAACAAACGGTTCGATTTTCTTCAGAAAATAAAGAAAAAATCGATATTATGATGTAACTGATAGAAAGGGCATTTTGGTCAATCTAGGTGGTGGTCTGATTAGAGACTCAGTTTTTTTTTTTTTTTTTTTTGTCACTAGGTTAGAGACTCAATTAACGATGTCAAAATTGAAGGGGAAACCCAAGCACTGGCATTTTTCACCATTTCGATTTTATGAATGGTAAATTTGACAATTTTTTTTCTAAAACATAAGATGAAATCTTACCTCATATTAACGAAGTTTACTTAAATGTGCATTATTTCTTGTTCTTTCCTAATGTGATTATGAACATATTTCTGTTGCATTTCCCCCAAATCTGTTTCGTGTAAGCTTACGATAGCTAGTTCAGGTGTACCCAATTCTTCTTTCTAAGTTAGGGCTTGAAATGAAGATTTCCTTAATTGGATTTTGGTTCGTAAGAATAGCACACCAATTATAGTTTAGCTGAAGTACACGTGGGCTAAAGACTAACGCTATTTAAACGATAACCGTAATTATTACATAAATTTGAATGAATGTTCGAGTTTATAAAATTTTTGAATAAAAGGAAAAATTTTAGTATTGAGTTTATTTGATGAGATGCAGAAATTATCACAAAACATTGACTTTTAATTTGTTTTAACAGTAGTTTCGGTTTTTAAATGTCAATCACCTATTCTTATGTAAGAAATCGTGCAAGCTCCTCTTCTTCAGTCTATAAAGTCAATGAATATCACAATTCATGACTGCTCGAAAATTATTTAAATACCACCGTATTTGGTTTAAATAAAAACTCAGATATCAAAGCAATAAAATACCGTATCTAATATGAGCTATTAACGATTGTAATCAGAGGAATTTAACATTTTTCATTGAATGTAAGACGAAGCATTCAATTGTTTATATACAATAAGTAAACTAAGGTAAAACGAAAATAACCAAATAATATTGAACCAATCTATTAATTCCAATACATCCCACTCAAGTCCTTTAATCTGAATCTACTGAAGAAAGAAAGAGGTTTGATATTGACATACGATCAAGTATAGAGTGAAAAGGTGCTGGGTGCAAAGCTTTAGTAAAGATATATGCTTGTTGATTAGAACTTGAAACATGAAATAGCTTCGTGAATCCATTCTTGACTTGATCTCTAATAGTGTGACAATCAATTTTTATGTGTTTTGTCCTTTCATGAAACACAAGATTAGAAGCTATATGCATTGCAGATTTGTTGTCACATAAAAGTTGTGCTGAGTTACTGACCTTAATCTTCAAGTCCTTAAGCAGATGGTGAAGGCATAGTAACTCACAAGTTGCCAAAGTCATACTACTATATTCTGCTTCAGTGCTACTTTGACTGACAGTGCTCTGCTTCTTGGATTTCCAATTAATGAGAGAGTTACCAAGACATATGCAGAAACCAGTTATAGATCTCCTAGTATTAGGGCATGTAGCCCCAATCAACATCAGCAAAAGCATTGAGGCATATTTCAAAATCAGCTCCATAGAATAATCCTTGACTTGGATTGTTTTTGATGTACCTTAATATACAGTGAGATGCTTGCAGATGAATATCTGTTGGAGCATACATGAATTAGCTGAGATTGCGAACAGCAAAGGTGATGTCTGGTCTCGTGATGGTCAGATATAACAATGGACCTATTAACTCATGGTAAGGAGAAGCATCTTGTAGAGGAGTTCATGTTTCCTTACTGAGTTTGATTTTCGGATCCATAGGTACATAAGATGGCTTGCAGGCTAGAAGCCCGGTAGATGCTAGAATGTCAAGTGCATACTTTCTTTGGCATATTGAAATCCTTGAGCTGTTTCTAGCTATCTCCAAACCCAAAAAGTACCGTGGAGGACCCATGTCTTTAATCACAAAAGCTTTATGTAAAGTTGTCTTCAATATTTTGATTTTATGATCATCATTTCATGGAATAATGATGTCATCTACATATACTAACAAGGCAATATGAGAAAAGCCTTGTTGTCTGACAAACAGAGTGTTATCACTGGGTGATTGTTCAAAACATGCTTGAAAAAGGACTTTCGAGAAGCATTGATACCAAGTACGGGAAGCTTGTTTAAAGCCGTAAATAGATTATGTAAACGACATACCGGATTTGGAGGTAATTCTCCATCTACAGGAGTATATCCTTGAGGTAAACTCATGTAGATTTCCTCATCTAAGTCACCATGCAAGAATACATTGGTGACATCCATTTGAGTTAACTTTCAGCCTTGAATTGCAGCTAAACCAAGAAGAAGTTTTACACTCGCCATCTTAGCTACTGATGAAAAGGTATCAATATAGTCAACCTTTAGCAACGAGCCGTGCTCTATATATTTCTATTGTGCCATCTGGATTGTACTTTATTGTGTAGACCCACTTACAACCTATCACATTCTTTCCAGGAGGTAATGTGACAACAGTCCAAGTTCGCTTTATTTCCATAGCAGTAATCTCTACATCCATTGCTTATGGATAATGAGGATGTGTCATAGCCTGCTCAAAGGTTTGCTAATCTGTGTCAAGAGAACAAAATAAAATGAAAGACTGATATGAAGGATTTAGATTGTCATAAGTGAGAACAGAAGAAATTGGATAGAGATTGGAATAAGATATCTATTTTGAGTCAGAAATTTGTGATGAAGATTGAAGTAAAGGCAATGATAGTCAGCCAAATACATGGGAGCCTTAGCATGCTGTTTTGGTCTTGTCTCGTTTAGAGAAATGTTAACTCGCACAACAGTCACATTTTTTGGTAAAGTATATGTTGTACTAGAGTCCGATGTATGGCTAGATGCATGCACATTTGTATTATCATTGGCAGAATCTATGCTCGATATAATCATTATCAGTTCTAACAGAATCAATGTTCAAAGGCAAAGTCTCATTTATCTCAATAAGAGTATTACTACTCTTTCTTAGCAAATCATCAATTGCAATAGGAGTAGACATAGGCATAATTGAATCATGAAACAAATCACCAGAATGAGAAGTAGATTTCTCCGATTTAAAAGGAAATATGTGCTCATGAAAGTTAACATTCCTAGAAATACTAACCATATTTGTTTCCAAATTTAAGATCTTATAACCTTTATATCCTGAAGGATAACCTAGGAAAACACAAGGAACAACTCTAGGAAAGAACTTATTTCTATCTATATTTTGAGTAGAAACATAACAAAGACAACCAAAAACTTAAGAAAATTATAATCTGGTTCTTAGTCAAACAAAACTTGATAAGGACTCTTTTTATCAAGCAACAATGATGGAGTTCTATTAACAAGAAACACATAAGTAATAATGCAATCACTCCAGTAACTCAATGGCATATTTAACTGAAAAAGCAGTGTACGAGCAATATTAAGAAGATGTTGATGCTTTCTCTCTACAACAGAATTATGTTGAGGAGTATAAGCACAAAAAAGCTGATGTATCATATCATTGTCTTTCACAATCTGAATAAATGAAAGCTCAGGAACATTGTGAATTCAAGTTGCTTTAACATTGGCACCATATTGAGTATGAACATGCTTAATGAAATCAGGAAAAACAATAGAAACATCACTTTTATTATGAAGCATATAAACCCATGTAAGACGAGTACAATAATCATCAATTGTTAAGAAATATTTGTACCCTTCTACGGACTTTTTACTAAAAGGACCCCCTATATCTATGTGAATCAAATCAAACGGAGAAGTTGACAAACTATTATGAGAAACAAAAGGAAGATGCTTTTGCTTAGCTTATGGACATACATCGCAATGAAACAAAGTGGACTTGGACTTAGGCAACGAAAGAATACTAGATAGATGATCAACTTTAGCTTGTGAAGGATGCCTTAAGCAAAAATGCCAGAGACGACTTTCATTAAGCACAGAACCACAGAAACAGATTCTATTGGTAGAAGTATATGATATATGTATTTACTAGCATGTTTTCATCATTATTTTGCATCATTATCATTCATATAAGTTGCATTTAGTCTCATTTTAGATCATATTATGTATAAACCATGCATTAGAGTCCTTAGTTCATGCATTTGCATATTTGGTTCTTTTTGAGTCATGTTTAGGTGATTAGGAGCTTAACTTGAAGGTTTGGAGTTCATGTGATGAAACATGCAAGCAATGAGATTGGATTGGATGAAGAAGAATGGAAAAAAGAAGTTTTGGCATCGAATCGATCGAATCAAGGTCGATCCATCATATGGACACACACAGACAAGGCGACATTAACCGTAAGGCTGATGGCCGCGACCCGACGGAGGAAAACACACGGAAAGCATATGACCAGTAGCTCGTAGCCACAGC
This sequence comes from Lepidium africanum, assembly GCA_900406405.1. Taxonomy (NCBI): domain Eukaryota; kingdom Viridiplantae; phylum Streptophyta; class Magnoliopsida; order Brassicales; family Brassicaceae; genus Lepidium; species Lepidium africanum. The sequence goes on along the minus strand of OVAX01003911.1, from coordinate 6,674 downwards.
CTTGACCCCAAGGTCGACCACTAGAGGTTGACACATCCTTTCATGTAAGAAGACCGCAGGCGATCCGACCCCGGCCGAACGATCGACGAGCACAACCCAATCAAGCCACGAGCAGACAACACACGAGTTTTGGCTTCCTCGACCATCCGTCCGAGGAGAGGTGTTTGACGTTGGGTTGTTGGGTGCCAAATACTCTGGATCGCCCTTCATCGATCAACGACTCGACCACGTCCAAACGATGATGTTAGTCCCGCACCAAACATCCACGATTCGCTACCTCGACCATCTGTTCGACTTGCCTTGCTCGATGGACCTTAAACACACGGATAACTAGCCTGGATAGATCATACTTGACCCTTTGGTCGACCAAGACATGCTCGACCACACGAGATTCACATGGACACTTTGTCCTGGGTCGACCCGGTTATCTTTTAATGGTTTTTAACCCTAATTCTAAGGGTATAAGTATGGGAAAACATAAGTTTATGTGAAGCTAGGCAAAATTTTTGATTAAACTCTTTATTTTCTCCAAGTTTTCCTTTGCTTTGTTCTTAAGAACTTTTGAGAGAGATTTGAGAGAGGATATACTTGAGACCCTTTTGGATGATCCTTGTTTGGATCATTTCTTTAATCTAATTAAAGAATCTCTCTATCTATTTTAAAGCTTTTAAAGCTTTTCTTCCTAGGCCTGCGAGAGATGATGTCTAGGGGATTACTGGTCTTAGTGAGCTTGTTCTTAATGCTTCTTAGTCTTTGAATTGACAAATGAGAGTTTAGCTTGGTTCATAGTCTAAGATAGGGTTCACTACAATGAGAGTGGAATGTTCCATCTTTATTTGTTGTGTTTCATGCCCTAAGTTGTGCTTGAAATAGAACCTTGTTGCTTCATTGGTTGATTTCCTTGCCTAAGATCGACTGCCTTCCCATAAGCCATTCGCCTTTTAATCATTGTTATTTGCTTGTTGCTTTGCATATTTACTTGCATTGTTTCTTGTTTGGTTTGAGTTTAAGTTGCTAGTTTATGCTTGTTTCATGCTTGGTTTGATTTTGTTCTTAGTAGTTTAAGTAGTTCAAATCATCATCTTGGATTTGCTTTAGCTTGGTTAAGAGTCCCCATAGTCTTATTGCGTTAGTTCAAGGTTCTTGTGGGTTCGATCCTCAAGTGCTCTCAACGATAATTTGATTGCATTTGTTGAATTTAATTGTTTGTTTACACACCAAAAAATGCTTTTATCAATTTGGCACCGTTGCCGGGGAACCGTTTGTAATTAACCTTTAGGATTTGGATTCTGATTAAGACTAGAGTTTTTATTTTCTTTGTTGTTACTAATCATTTGAGTTTGTTGTCTTTGTTTCTCTTGAAGGTGGATGCAACTAAGGAGTAGACAAGGAGAGATTCTTGAGTGTAATCCGGATGTACTAGCAATTGAGAGGGCAAATAAAAGAGCAGCTAATGAAAGAAGAGCTAAAAAGCGAGAAGATCATTTGAGAAGCTTAGGTATGGAAAATCAAGGCGATAACCCACCAGGGGTATAAGACGAGCAACCTCCCACTTGAGATATTCATGGTGTTAGAGTTCAAAAACTGACCTCCGGGATTTGATCAACCAGATGCTAGACCAATTGGGGCTTGATGAGCCAAATCTTAGGGAAGTTCAGTATGCGATTCCTACTCTGGTCATAGCCGCCAACAACTTTGAGGTTAAGTCAAGCTTGATCAATATGGCTCAAAATCAGCAGTATAATGGATTGCCATTAGAAGACCCTTTGGATCATCTAGATTGATTTGAGAGACTATGAAGAACACTCAAGATGAATGGTGTTCATGAGGATACCATCAAGATGGTTTTGTTTCCTTTTTTCTCTTGGGAACAAGGCTTCACAGTGGGAGAGAAACACTCCATCGGAATTGGTCTGTACTTGGGATATGGTCAAGAAGGAATTCATCACAAAGTTCTATCCCAAGCAAAAGACGGCCAAGCTTAGAAACGACATCTCAAGTTTCAAGCAAAGAGGGAATAAGAATCTCTATGAAGCATGGGAAAGGTTGAACGAATACACAAGAAGTTATCCACATCATGGGGTATCTAAAGAGAGTCTATTGGGGATCTTCTATAGAGGAACACTTGAGCATTATAGCAGAGCTTTGGATACAGCTAGCTATAGGAGTTTTGCTAGTTTGACTGCGGCTCAATGAGAGTAACTGATTGAGAATCTTGCTGAAAGTGAAGCTTGCTATGGAGGAGATTATGATAGGAGCACTAAGGATTTTGATTTGGAAAGCCAAAGGTATAAGGAGCTTAATGACAAGATTAACAAGTTGAGTAAGGTCTTCCTTGTGAACCAAAAAGTCGTGAACTACATTGGAAAGGTTAGTGGCGGACCACAAGTTTGTCAAGAGCCGGTTTATGATGGTAGTGATATTGTGCAAGAAGAAGTTAATTACTTAGAGAATCAAAACTACTATCAAGGCAACTACCAAGGAAATTACCAAAATGAGCCTTACAATAAAAACTATAGGAACAACAATCTTTCCTATAGAAGCAACAATGTGGAGAACCCTCAAGATCAACATTATCCACCAAGGCCACCTGAAGGAAACCCATTTCAACCAAGGCCTTATGGGAATCCTCCTCAAGGTCAAAACAATCAATGACGTTCTCAAGGTGGAACTCAACCTCAAAATGCTATGAATTTGAGACCTTCAGGGCCACCGAGAGTTGATAATTACCAACGTCCTCAAATTAGTGAAGAAGCCTGACATGATGGCTATATTGAAGCAAATTGTTGAGGGACAACTAAAGGGTTAACAAGAGACCAATGAGAGGTTGGAAAAAATTGAGAGTAAAGTTGATGTTCATTATAATGAATCACACGCTAAATTTGGTGAAATTTACTTTCACTTGAAGACTCTTGACAACCAAGTTACTCAACAAGTCAAAGACCACCGGTAAGCTTCCTGGAAAAATCGAGCAAAACCAAAAAGAATACAGTAATGTCATCACTTCAATCGATGAGAATAAAAAGAACTTAGATGAGATTGCAAGACTCCTTTATGGAGAAGGTAAGAAATAAGATGAATGGGTTGCTAAGTGTTGGGAAGAGTACGAAAGGAACAAGAGTATTTAGAAGGTTGAGAATGATGAGGTTATTGTGAAGAATGACAAGGTTATTGAGGTAGTAGCTAGTGTTTCAAAGGGGGCTTCAAAGGAAGTTCAAGGAAAGGTTGAAAAGAGTTTGGCTGATGAGCATACGGTTTATGTTGAGAAAGTCACTATTGATAAGGTAAGTGAACATGAAGGAGTTCAAAAAAAGAAGGGGAAACCCACTGAGCCTCCTCTTTATGAGCCACAATTTCCATTTCTGAGATGTTTCTACACCAAGGCTCAAAAGAATGTGTTATCTAGGTTCAAAGGGAATATGAGTAAGATTGGCATTCCTATGCCACATGTGGACAACTTACATGCAATTCCAGCTCAAATGAGATTCATGAAAGCTATCTTAGCGAACCGAAAAAAGGTTGAGGAGCGGTTGGAAAATGGTGGAGAGCTTGGTCTAGGACCATTAGGGCTTAAGGTTTTGCCTAAAGAAGGAGATAAAGGCACTTTTTTCATCCCTTGCACCATTGGGAAGTTGGCTTTTGAGGATGCTTTATGTGATTTAGGTGCACGTGTTAATGTGTTTTCTCTTAAGATTGTGAACAAATTAGGAGCTGCTGACATGACGGAGTACACCTCCTCTATTTCTTTTGGAGACTCCTCTACTAAATATCGAGTTGGAAAGTTAGTGCATTATCCAATCAAGATTGACAATTACATTATATTAACGGATTTTGGTGTGGTAAAGATGGAGAAAATAGTGCAAGATTCCTTTCATCTTGGGTCGACCATTCTTGAGCACAGTTGGAGCAAACCTAGACTTCGTCAATAAGAGGGTGATTCTCGAAAAGGTGAACAAATCAGTTTCATACCTATCAAGCCAAGATTGATCATCTTCTGTGGAATGGTTGGGTATGGTGAGTTTCGAACTAAGACTCCAAGGATTGAAGGAGTGGTTCAAGATGGGCACAACAAGGGTAACTCATCAAGTTCTCGAATAAAGGATGGTATAACAAATTCTCAGGCCGCGATTGTGGAGAAGATTCCACTTTCAGATCCTCAAACCGCTAAAAATCGGTGGACAACGTCGAGCTTGAGACATAAAACAAGCGCACTTGGGAGGCAATCTCATAGTATCCTTCCAAGATCTCAAAAAAAGGAACCCTCTCAAAAATCCCATCTTTTTACATTTTCAAGCTTGAACCAAACTATTTCTTCAAAAAACAATTTTTGATTTCTTGTGCATTCTCTTTAAGTTTCTCAACATTCCATAGCTTCAACAAATCTAAGGTATGTGAATCTTCAATTCATTCTCCATAAAAGCTCAAAATTTTCTTCTTATTCAAATGTTGAATTTATGATGACATGAGCTTATTCAAAGTTTTTTGGCTTAGGAATGGTTAGAAATTGGTTGGGTCACTTGATTTGCACTTAATTTCACAAGTTACATTGTTAATTTTAGGAATTTGAAGATCTAAGGTTCATAAATTTGAAGTTGTTCAAAATCCAAAATTTTATTTTGAATTGATCTCATTCTCTTCCTTTTGTTGTCATTAGTAAGGAATCATTGTACTTCAAGGCTGACTTTCACTAGTTTTTGCTTAATTAGTGAAATTTGATATTGGGAAAAATTTTGATTTTTTGTTAACTTTAAGAACAATTTTGACTTTTGTTGACTTTTTCAAATTTTGAGAATTCTTTTAGAATGATTGTAGATTGTTTGATCTAGTGCTTAGTTGAGGTTGGGGAATTGTTTAAATGATTGCCATAAGTCTAAATTGATTGAGCTTTGATTGATTTGGTATCATTTTGCAATTTTTCGGTAAATATTTGTCTTGAACTTACTCTGTTTTGGAATTTTGTAGGACAATGCCTCTTAAGACTAGAGATCGAGCTACTAAGGCTTCAAAGACTTCAAAAGGAAAACAAAAGGCTATGGAAGTAGCATCTAAGAAGGTGAAAAAACGTCCAAGGGAAAAGGATTCGAAAGCTACGAAAAAGCAGCATGTTAAGAATAAAGCGTCGGGTTTTTTGAGGTTGCAAGTTCCTATACCGATAGAACCCGCGACTCCGAAAGATTTGGGACTCCTCTTTACCCAAGAAGAAACCGAAGACTACAACCATCAAGTCTCAATTCACCAACGCCACACTCATTCTCTTAGTGACAAAACGCTTGTGAAGATGGGGATAAAAGACGATGTTTACACTTTTCTCAAGGATATGGGTTTAGAGAAGTTTGCAATATTATAGAGCTACACCTTTCTCGACTTTGCTCGTGACTTCTTTGCTACAATGGAGTTGACTTATGATGATCCTAAACACCCAAAACCGGATGAGGAAAGCTTGAGTTTCAAGTTTCATGGAGACAAGCATCAAATTTCGATCAAAGGAATTTGTGAGGTCTATGGATTTGCCTAATCAAGCAAGGTATGCTTAGAGTTTTTTAGGGATGTGGATGATTTTTGGGAGTTGATTGCTATAGGGTCCACGGCTAGGTCTCCAAAGAATAGGTTAATTTGAATCCCGACTATCTGAGTTATTGCTAAATTCCTAGCTAACACTCTTTGTGAATGAAACCAGGACAATCAAACTCGTTGAGTGGTGCATGTTATACAAGGGGTTATACCATTTCCTCATGGTTGATGGAGAACCAATTTCCAAGCATCCTCAAGGATCATATGTCAAGCTTTGAAGCATATTTGCAAATGAGCTATGTAGGATTCAGAAATGAGCTAAAGATGCAGGGGATCGTAATTGTAGGATGAGTGATATGCTTACACCAATATGAGACTTTCTTGGAATACCTTACTGGTCTTACATATGTGATTCAAAAGCCACTCCAATGGATGGTAGGTATTTCACGAATGTCAAAGTCTTGACACTTAAAGTTGGTAGGAGACATTTCTCCTATCTTAATAGGAGCAAGGAACCATGAACATTACTCTTACCTTGTCCCGAGAAGACATCTCTTAACTCCTTGGATAATATCAAGTTTGAATATGGTAAAGGACCCGAGCCCAATAATACCAATGTTGCATCTTCTTCGCGAATGCCAATACAAAAGGAGTCATCCGCGCCTACTACGGACATGCCTCAATGGGAACTTCTACAACTTGACTTCTCATCCACAACAAAGAGAGACAAATCATTGCACACCGTCATCAAGAACCAACGTCGAATTACTAAGAATCTTGATTGGTTGAAACGCAAGATTCAGACGGCTATGGGTTATGTATCAGATGAGAAATTGGGTGAGGAGCAAGAAATTGAGGAGCATGCGGATGAAGTTGTTGCTGGACAGCAAGTGATGATGGATGGGATGAGCTCAATCATGATGCCTATGTCAATGAGACATTTGGCAACCATCCTCACCAGTTAAAGTACCAATTTCACCAATTTTGTACACAGTTTTTATTTTCTTTTGTATTTTTGCTTTTGTTGTTCAGGTATCTCTTTCTTGTGTTTACTTTCTCACCGAGACGGTGAGAAGTAAGTCTGGGGGAGAGGAATGATGAAAGTGTTTTTGAGGCAAACAACAATTACATTTATAAATCAACAAACGCTTCACAACATGTCA
>OVAX01003910.1:0-16355 GCA_900406405.1 Lepidium africanum | reverse complement strand
TCTCTTTCTTTAATTGCTTTAGTTTTTCTTTTAAGATTTGCATCATTGTTTCCGCAACATAGGAAACTTCTATCGACCCTTTGATCGATGAAACAGGTCGATAGGATTCAAACGAGCTCAAGAGATGATTTTTGTACTTTCTATCGACCAAAGGATCGATGAAACAAGTCGATAGGATTGGAGCGAGCACAAGATACAAATTTCAGAATTATATCGACCATCGACTTTGTGTTATAAGCTCCAATTATTTAATTTTTGAGTTTCTGATTTGTTTTACCAAATGAATTGTTCATATTAGGCAATTTTTGAGTTTTTGATTTGTTTTACTTCTTCATTTTGAATTCATGTGTTGTGTTTGTCTCCGTTTTAGTGCCATGGAACTTGAGATTGACCCGTAAAGGTGGAAGAAGTGGAAACAGAGCAGCATCAGTTTCCATTAGAAGTGTGCAAAGCACAGAATGAGGCAACAGTTTGGACATATGGCTTGGTCGTGGTGCTATGATTGATTTTGCTGTTGCCCTTACTATTGGAATCTCCACAGGAAAATGACTTCTTGAGGTAACAGCATTCGTGAAAACAAAACAACTCTTTGCATTGAGAATTTGCTCTTTGATTTGAAAAGGTTGAATGCTTGATTGTAAAGAAGTGTTTGCTTGATTGTCTGATGTTTCATCTTCTTAATCTTTCAAGCTATGTTAGTTTAGTTTCAGAGAGTTTCTGTTGCAGTCACATGTTTCTTAAAGAACTCCAAACTCTTATCCTTGTTGTGTCATAATGTTGGTTCTTAAGCAATCACACAGATTACTTCTTTCTTGTGGTAGTTTTGACGATATTTAGCTGAACTTAGAGAGATGGGATGTTTTGCAATGAAAGTGGATAAAGGAAATCAAATTGCTTTGGTTCTTCTATGTAGCTTGATAATCTGAAAAACAGTGAAACGTAGATCCTCTGTGTTTTGTCTTTTTCTTGACAATGTTTTTGGATTCGTATGAAAGTGAAATTAATTGATTTGATTCTTCTATGTAGCTTTATAAATCTAGAAACATTGCAAATGTCTTTTCATGACAATGTTTTGGCTTTGTGTGAGAGTAACATTCAGATTGATTCGATTGTTTTGTATTAGCTTACAATAATCTGAAGACATTTAGACCTTTCACATTCTAATGGATCCTCTATTTTGTCTGTTTATTATGTTTTTGAATTTGCAGGTTTTATGCTTCAGAAGTACTTCTTGCTCTAGAGTATCTTCATATGATGGGTGTAGTGTACAGAGATTTGAAGCCACAGAATGTAATGGTGAGAGAAGATGGTCACATTATGCTATCAGACTTCGATCTTTCGTCNAGATGGTCACATTATGCTATCAGACTTCGATCTTTCGTCGCAGAGTTTTGTGAGTCCTACATTGGTTCAATCCACCTCACAACCTGCTTGTCATATTACTTCATACTGCATTCAGCCTTCTTGCATAGATCCATCCTGCAAATTACCTTTAGCTTGTATCCAACCTTCCTGCTTCAAGCCTAGATTTCTCAACGATAAAGTTTAACTTAATACATTTTACAATTAAATTTTTTTTTTTAAGAACCTAAGTGGGATTCTACCACTGGAACTCCAACAAATTTAAAACCGAACTCCAACAAATTTAAAACCATTTCAAGAGTTCTTAACTTTTAATAAATTATTATTTCTATTAAAAAAGTTAAGAATCCCTAATGCGGTTCTAATTGGTGGAGATGGTCTAAGATCCCCATTAGTCGAAGTTGACAGTTCCCTAAAACCTGGAACTTTATTTATTATGAAAAAAAATTAAGTACCTTTCTCACTCTTTGGTTAAGTAATTTCGAGTTCTTTAAATCTTGATATTTGCTCTCTGCTTTCTTCTATGGCTCTCTCTTATCACTGTTGTAAACAAAACCTGTACATACACCTAATCCCTTCTTTGTAACTGATCACCACATTCTTATGATTATTAAGAATAAATCTGTAAATAGTTGATTCATGTATGTTTTTGTCTCGTTCAAGTCCAGAGTCAATCGTAATTAGTATATTATTATTTATAAAACAAAACTACTTAGTCAAAAAACATGAAAAGTCAATAGATTTCTTTATATAAAAATATCAAAGCATAAATGAAAGTTAAAAAAATGATGGAAAAGTGAATGTAGTTTTTGGTCCTTTTCATATTTATGATAAAGTCAAATATCTAAGAGCATACAAACTAATAAGATTGATTATTTTAGAATATGATATTTTCTTACTATATCAATTTATAAAATTAGTTATCTTGATTTTCGACACATTCATGTGTAGTTCTTTGTAACATGTTAGTCAAAATCTTCACATTTACTTTTAATATATGTTTCCTAGAAAAAGATTTTTTTTTTTTTNTTTTTTTTTAATATTTTTTTCTAAAAAAAAATTTTTTTTTTTTTTTTTTTCGGCAGATAAAGATTTTTTTCTATGGTTCTCTTATTTACTTATATAATCTATAAAAAGTTCCATCTGTGTAATACTTTAGACATCAAAAAGTTTCTCTAATTCTTCACCAAATCATGGCCAAACTGTTGTGTTCATATATATTCATCTCAATGTTTGTTCTCACAGGTACAAATTCGTATTCTTTATACATAACATATTCAGAGCTGGCTATTGGGCCCTATTCTGAAAGTTTTTATTTGTAAAATAGGCCCCTTAAGTATTTTTTTTCTAAAAGTAGGCCCCTAAAATATTTTTTTAGCTTAGAAAATCTGTAAAGAAAAAATTGGCCATGTGCACTTGCACCACTAGTACACCCACATAACAATATTATAAAACTAAAAAAACATTAATTCTTGAGATCAATGCTTCAACTTTTTTTTGTTTTTTTGTCAACAATACAAGGTCCAATCGATAGCATACAGCCCACCACTAACCTAAAATCTACCCCTAAAATCCATTTTTAAGCTACTATAATACGACATGTAGGAATCGAACCTATGTACTAAGTTATTAGCTGGATCATCCTAACCACCAGAGAGCAACTCGACTGCTTCTATATTCTTTAAATAGGGAATATATACTTTTCACTAATCATTTTCAAATAACATTATTTCATTTTCTTTTTAATTTTCTTAAATAAATCATTTGTAAGCTTAATTTTATTTGTAGTTTTTTTGGCTTTGCCAAGTGCAAAGGGAGCTAATATAAGAAGATGTACAGTGAACGTGAACCTTGGAAAGCCATGCACGTTTAAAGATTGCATCCCGGTTTGTTATAAAAAGTACAGTGGCAATGGAGATTGTACCGGAAAACACAATCAAATTTGCACAGGCTCTTACAATTGTTAAACAACATTGTCTTAATTAAGACCTCTACTCCATGTTTTGGGAGTATTCAAATCATATCTTTGAATAAAGACTTATTTTTCATATTCTGGTTAAAATTACCAATGAAAACCGGGTTTTAATGTGATTGAACCAGTTAATTCATAAACCGATGAAATTTTCAAAACCGACGTGAAAAAAATTGCCTAGTATATGATTTAAACTATATATGAATGTATAAATTATATTTAGTAAATAAAGCTAAGCATGCAGACAAAAAAAGTTATGATGAGTAGATTTCTTTATAAATGCAAGATTTGTTACTCTTTATTATTTCATAAATGATTTGATTCCTCTTACACATAATTTCTTAGTTATATTTTCCACAAAGAGCTTTTTATCTATATTTCTCTTATGACTTATAAAGTTTTAATATATAAAACCGTTCCTTCTGTATCCCACGTCTTACAACATTCGAACGTTTTATCAAACAAATACTTATCAAGTTAACAAGATCCTTTAATCTTTCGCAAGTCATGGCCAAACTGTCATTGTGTTTCTACTTGTTCCTCTCCATGTTTGTTCTCTCAGGTACAAATTCGTATGCTCTAGGTTTTGCTAAAGGTGAAATTAAACTCAAAGTATTCAATCTTATAATGTGCATGCATCTAGATCGTTTTAGTCAGAGTCCGGTCATTCTTCAGTCTTTTAATTAAAAACATGCAGTCAAATTTTTTATGGTTTGATTCTATCTATGACGCAAATCTTAAAACATTTAAAATTAAGATTAAATTTTGGTGGAAAAAACCATCATTTAACTATTTAATCATATACATATTTCTATATACAATCACATATTTGTTTCTAGGTTAAGATACTTTTTGAAATAATCAATCATTTATATCCAGATAGAATATGGTCCTGTTTAATTTATAACTATTTTGTTGTAGGTTGTTTGGCTTTGGCATTATCAGAGGGAGAGGGACCAAAAAGGTGTACTGTGCAGGTAGACATTAAAAGCAAGCCATGTTATATTGAAGAATGCCAAGCAGTTTGTCTTCAAAAGGTTAACGGGACTGGCCTTTGTAACAAAAATGATTGCTTTTGTGCTTACGATTGCTAAATCAAGTCTGAACACATACTTTGTGTTGTTATTAAACTAGGCCCATAATCTATGATGTTTTCCTATGAATAATAAAGACATTTTAAATGTTATATCACCCCAAGGAAAACCAGGTTTCATGTTGTGATTGAACATTTTCATATTAGAATGTGATTGATGTTCTATACGGAAATTATGATCATTCTATTAGGAGGCCACTTTGCTTATTGTCAATTGGTTTGATGTTAGAAACCCACAATTTATCAGTTCGTTCTTAACCGATGAAATTTGGTATACGAGAAGCTTAGATTGACGATACCTTTTTCTTTGGTTTTTTTTGTCAAATTGGATTAACAAAACTCTATCCAACCAATCCCACCCCTAAAACTCCAAACAATATTATGTCCGGACACATGGCTCTCCAGAATTGAATTGTGGTGGGGAAGAGTACAATAGAAGTGGATTTAACCATTTGATAAAAATACTTCGCATACTTCTTTATTTCTTCGGTTATAACCAGTGTTCTAAAACACGGCCGTATTGGCTGTATATACGGCATTTATACGATGTACGGTAAAGAACTGTACTGTATTTATACTATACGGTAGAACTATACGGTAAAATACAATACGACCGTATATACAGCGTTTATACGGTGTATATACAATATCATATATACAATTGCCTTAGGTAAGAAAGAAAAAATATTTTAATAGAATTATGTCCTCCCATATTTCTTATAGTTAAAGTTTTTGATTTAGTATCTATGTTCATCGACTAAATTTCTTAAAAACTCTAATTGTTTAAAGTGTCATTTTCTTTCTAATCTTCTATTTTTTCTATCTTTTATATTAAACAGTGTAATTTGTTGTTTGACATGACATTTAAGAGATTAATTTAAGATTTATACGAGTTTGTGTAAAAGTTAATATGTTTATTACTATTTTTTAGATTGTGATTTTTGAGTTTGAGTATTTTGGATACCACATATATAATTTTATATTAAATCTATGTTTTTAGAGATAAAATATCTATCGTATAGTCTTCGCATAAACGACCGTACATCTATACACTATACAGTGACTTTCCATACATATAGCGTATAACGTATTTTAGAACACTGGATATACGGACTTTCTTGGATTTCATTTGGTTATACCTCTATGGTACTCGTTGAGTCCGGTTAACAAAGTGATAGTAACCAAAGTCATTGTATATCCTTAAGTTACATTGAAAGCTGAACTTGAACCGGTTATAACCCAATTCGAAATATTTTGAACATAACTATTAGAACCCTACAAGCAGACCCAAAATTTATTAATGAAAAGTCCCTACTCATCTGCTTTGTGTACGAATGATGAGGAATTGAGACACGATTTTCTTTGCAGTTAGATTTTAATAAATTTTGTCATCTGTGGGCCTAAAGAATAAAGATTCATATGAGGAGTATATGGAGCACTAAAGCATGCTTTTACATGAATATATTAGCTATATAATATGTAGAAAGTGTCTAACGAAGCCCAAAACTCTTTATTGTACCATTTGTACGTTTAAATTACATAGATTATTCAATGGATTTTGAATGTAATCACTCTCTGTTCGACATATATATATATATATATATATATTCCAGAAAAAGTAGATAATGCTTGAAATTTTTTTTCTCAAACCAAATATTTGGTTAATAATAATATGAGTTGATTATTTTTTTTAATTTTAAAGTATGTTCTGTACTAGGAAAATCATCATCTCAAGGACATGTGCTATAAATGTCAACCCATAAAATAGTAATAAAGTGATTGAAATCTCTGAAATTTTCCAGTAATTATGTAATCATACGGAAGGATGAAGACATCAAATTCTATTTTTATTCATATTGATCAATTACAGAAATCTTAAATTTAGTTTTAGTATCGCCAATTTTAAAATTATTCGTTTAACAATTATAGACACAACCACAATTAGAAGGTCCAGCAACATTAGGATCGTCAAAACATTTTCCGACTCCGTTATAACCAGAATAACAGCTTAAACGACAATCCACAAGATTACATGGAGTTTCTTTGTCAATTGTCAAATGACAACGTTTTCCTTCAGCTCTTTCAACGATTAAAAAAGCTGCAAAAACAAAATATCGTATTATATATGATTACAAAACTCATATACAGTTATATACATTTCAGATCTGTAAGAGTATGCAATTACCAGAGAAGAGAAGCATGAGTACAAGGAAATAAGAAGATGAAAGCTTGGCCATGATCAATATTATAACAAAAGAAAATTAGTATCGATGTTTGTAATATTAGAGAGTGATTAGAAAAAACCCTTGTTCTGGTTTCTTTTATAATGACTGTTTCATTATGTTTATGTGTTATATATATACAATAAAGTTTAAGGAAAGCACTCTTTGATAAAAAATATATATAAATAAAGAAAGATCTCTAAACATTAATGAGACAATATAAGGTAATAATAACTTTTTAAAATCTTTTTAGGATTTCACTACTGGTCAACAGAATAGATATTTTTTTTTTGGCAATTGTAAAATCATAATAAGTTAATAACTAACTATAGAAAAATATAAGATTTATTCATCTGAAATGCTTTTTTTTGAAAGTTATTGTAAAGAATACCCTCTTTTTTGACCTTTCTCCTGCATACCTTTTTTTGGCTCATAGAAAGACCGTGTGACCCTAAAAGCAACAACAAATTACAAATCCTCATCCTGCCCTTGGTGCTGCCCTCTTATTCATAGTCAGTTGTTTTATAGTGAAGGATTTGAAAAGGCGAGTTCATTTTTCTCTCTGTAAAATATCCAAACTTTTCCTTGTTATTGAGAGTAAAAATTTTCGAAGAATCAAGTTAGAGAGAGAAACAATTACAGAGGAAGAAACGAAGTTGAAGCCATTTGCAAACATAAGGGAGCATTGGAGGTGGTAAGGTAAATGTAAGGAAACAAAAGTAATTTAGGGTTTTTAATCGAGGGTTTGAGTGTTCGATTTGTCTGTTTGTTTCGAGTCCCAAACTATTAATGGGTTTGAAATGGTGACGTGAAAGAGATAAGTTTATGATGTGTAGACATGGACGAATTTTAGAGATTTAGGGTTTGTCCTCGTTGAAATGGGTTTTGCTTTTCTGATCTGAAAGAGGGTATGTTTTCTGAAAGGGGTTTGGTATTGAGTTGAAGACAAGGACAAGACAATAAAAACTATCTAATTAATAGTGAATATGTTATGATTGTGCAGGATACGATGTCTACTAATGAAGTGAATCTGTTTTGATTGTAACTACGATAGATGTCCATGTCTTTGTATTGACATTGAACTCTGTCCATGTCTTCATAGAGAAAGTGGGTTTTGGAATATAATACCACATTTGTTGTCTTTACAAATTCAGATATGACACAATAACATAGAAAAACAAAATGGGAACAAATTGGTCTATATACTCCATGTCCATTGAACAATCTGGGCAGAATTTGGACTTATGTACATGTCTTGATTTAAAAATTGAACTCATTGTCCATGTCTTTAGATTTGACAATTTAGCATAGTAACTACGACAGATGTCCATGTCTTTGTATTGACATTGAAGTTTGTCCATGTCTTCATATTGAAGCTGAGTTTTGGAATATAATAGCAGTAGTGTCCTTGTATTCATAGTGTGGCTTATGACTTGCATTTATCGTCATATATGTGTACCATGGACATGTGTCCATGTCTTCATAGTGAAATTAAATTTTGGAATTCAATACCACATTTGTCCTTGTCTTTATAAATTCAAATATGACACAATAACATAGAGGAGTTGAAAAAACTGAGAACAAATTCTTCTATATACTCCATGTCCATTGAACAATCTGGGCACAATTTGGACTTATGTACATGTCTTTATTTAAAAATTGAACTCATTGTCCATGTCTTTAGATTTGACAATTGCTATTAGTAACTACAACAAATGTCCATATCTTTGTATTGACATTGAACTTTGTTTATGTCTTCATAGTGAAAGAGAGTTTTGGAATATAATAGCAGGAGTGTCTTTATCTTCATAGTGAAAATGAGTTTTGGAATATAATAGCAAGAGTGTCCTTGTCTTCATAATGTGGCTTATGATTATGACTGTTAGTATGTGTCTATGTCCTTGTCATATATATATATATATATAATTTGTCCTTGTCTGTTAGTATGCGCCCATGTCCTTGTCATTTAGTTTATGACCTGTCGTTGTCTATCATTCCATGTATATGTCCATGTTCATGAGTGAATTAATAACAAAATGTCAACGATTGCAGGGATCTATGAAATTACCCAGATCTGAATTTTTTACAATCTGGTTCTTCATGGAATAGAACATATTTGAAGACGACAACAAGTATGAATATCAAATCAACGATTGCAGACCCAAAAGATAAACACAGAACTTTTAATAGTCAATTTAGTTAATTATAACAACAAATTTAGAAAAACGAGTAGACAATGGAAAAATGGAAAAGAGTATCTTATTAAACAATACCGTAATTCATCAGTTCTTAGGCTTGATTTGCCGATTTTTGTTCTAATTATGCTTGACCTTAGAGAGCTCCGATGGTATAAGAGAGATAATGGATGTCGAGAGAAAAGTGATTAAGGTCGAGATAGGAGAAAAGGAGAAATGGATGAGGGAGCGGATTAAGAAAGAAATAGGAGAGAACAGTGGTCAATGAGTAATTGGTCTTTTCATATCATCAAAACAGTAAAAGAGGGCATATCACACAAGAATAACATATAGAGGACATTTCATACAATTACTTTTGAAAATAGGCTTTTTGAAAATAGGCTGCATAATTATTTCAAAATATAATTTATGTCCATAAATTTGAGAAGACAATTTCTTATATAGTAAAGAAGACATAATGAAGAAGTTCAGAGATTTCAATCACTTCATTAGTACTTTTTGGGTTAACATTTATAGCATATATGTCTATGGGAGTTTACGAAGGTAGACGCAGCCTGTCAACACTTCATTTAGAGTTTGAAGCCCTCTTGTAAATAATGGTGACATAATCAATATGAATTTCTTAGATGTGAAGTTTGCCACAATTTTTTTATTATTAGTAAAAATAGTTGAGTCCCTAGATAATTAACGAGCTTTTCCTTTTATTTGAAGGATTTTGAAAAACTTATGAGCTTATTTAGAATTTGCTTATTTTTATGAGCTTTTCCTTATGATTTTAATTTTGTTTTTTATCCATTAAGTTTCAATGAAATATAAGCAGCATTTGACAAAATAAAGTATGTATGGAAATAAAATATAGGTTACTGATTAAGTTTATTCTGAATAGCAACAATGAAAGACAAGAATAACAACTAAGTGATTAAAATCACAAGACTCCAAAAATAGCACAAACAATTATAAGGACAAATATAAAGATCAGTTTGGATTGGGCTATCTCGCAAGGATCTAGACTACGTTTTTTGTCTGGAAATAGATTAACCGGAGATGAGAAGAGAAATCCGTCCATGTATCAATATAGAGATGAGTGTAGCTCTAACAATTATGGGTACAGCCACAATTAGAAGGTCCAGGAACTTTAGGATCATCAAAACATTTTCCAACCCCATTATGACCAGAATAGCAGCTTAAACGACAATCCACAAGATTACATGGAGTTCCTTTGTCAATCGTCACATGACATCGCTTTCCCTCTGCTCTTTCAACCATTACAAATGCTACAAAAAATTAAGTAAAAACATCAAATTTGTTATAAATGTAATGCACAGACTGTAAAATCACATAAATTTGTAACATTATCATATCTTCGGTAATTGAAAATATGAAATTAATTACCTGAGAACACAAGCATCATGATTACAAGGACATAAGAACATGGTAACTTCGTCATGATTTGATTTTTCTTCTTTCTTGATCTTTTTTTTTTCTTCAGATAGAGTTGTTTTTGTTTCCTTTTATATCAAGAAATATAGGCTTTGACTATTCAAAAACTCATTACCTACTTAGATCATGTAGGAAAATATAAATAGGGTACTTCGTTATTGTTCAACCGAAAAAATAGGCTTTTGAGTATTGAAAAAATCAGTATCTAATTATAGATAAATATATGAAATCAATTAATGTCCCTAAATTATAGGTATATCAGTATATGTAACATGACTCTAGTTCATCCAATACATTTGAGGCTGTAATTAATTGATGGTCGACCATCACAACCAGAACTTAAATCCCACTAATCTAACAGGGAATGGAAAAATGGTTAAAAAATTTCCGCATGGATAATCTAAAGAAAACAATAAGTCGGATGAGAAACGTAGAGTCACATCCCTTACCTCTCTTGCAACACTTTTGAGGACAAAATTTCCATCAGCCTTGTTTGATCAAGACCATGTTCATGACCACTACTTATGGTTGCAATAATAAATATTCACTCCATACATGTCTATTAAACTCAGTGCTCAAACGATCGCACTAGATAGACGGTGACTTTTCACCTAACACCTAAAAAACCTATACGAGGATAGGTGAATTTAGGTGGTTTAGACACTATTTGATTAGATTATAAGATAAAAAACAATATATAATCTAAATTACATGATTCATAGTATAAAAAAAATTAAAATTTCATTTTCAAATTTTTGAAAAAATAATATAAACGTCATTGTAAATAATAGATGTTTTTACACATTTTTTTTGGTCATCTACACATTTTTTTAAAGATAGACTTCTAACCAACATATTTATTTTTTATTATATTTTCAAAAGATTTTTATTTGTAGAATTTTCTTAAAACCAACTAATCACCACCTAAACTACCTAATTACAGCTAAAAATGCTAAATTACTTTGTTGCTTAATTCATCAGATTTTGTATAATTGGAATGGGTAACATTTAGACGATCATCTAGGCTGATTTTTTGAACACTGATTAAAACTATGGTAATTGTGAAAGTTTTCATCCATTTGAAAATCAAGTAGTAGACTTTCATTTGAGAGGAAAATGCGAAAAATTAGGTTGAAACGCACTTAATTACAACTATGATCGATAGCACAGCTATAAACTCTAATCCTCATCAAGGTATATACTTGTATATTTAATATAGTATCTTATAATTTGTATAGGCTATCGTTGTTTCTGCGTCACTGAGAATGTATTGAAAGTGGTAGAGACTTATGGGTGTAGAAAACAGTTGTTATGAGCACAACCACAACTTGATATTCCTTTATACTTGATTTCGGGATAACATTTTCCAACTCCTTTATATTTCTCAGTGCACCTTCTACGACAATCGTTGATCTCACAAGCTTTGGGTGAGTCATCAAGAACCTGGACACATCGCGAACTTAGCCGTTGTTCCACATCATTTTGTAACATTGAAAAAGCTACAAATATAATAAAACCATGTCATATATGATTACAAATTCATTGTCAAAAAAAAAAAATGTATGGATGACAAGATCCGACCCATAACAACGTATCCTTAACAATTTTTAGATTTGTTCTTATTTATATAAGTAAAAGGATATATTTAGAAAAAAATAGTTAATTTTCTTATACTAGTTTGTTCACAAATTACAACTAGTCATAATAAGTGATATAGATTTTTAAGAGTAACAAATCAAAAGAAAATAAAACTAATAGATATTAATTACCATAAAAGATTGGTTGCGAAGGACACTAATACACACGAAACCATTATCAAAATAGCAGACTTCATCTATTTTGTGTATATTAATTTTTTTTAACGTTTTCTTTGTTAGAATGTATCAATTTGAGTTATTATATAGATATATATATATATATATATATATATGCATACAGACGTAAAAATTATTTCTATTGTTTACGTGTAGAATATTAACAACGAATTATGCATGTATATATAAACACATAAATAGTGTGCGGATTGACAAACTTTATACATACTGGTTTACGTACATGTAGAAAAAGATTTACGGAACAATTCATGGGTTGGGCTGACTCAGAAAAGCATAGACAGATTATTTGTATAGTTTCGTTTATAATACATAGATTACTAATGGATTTTGAATGTAATCACGCTCTGTTTAACATATATATTCCAGAAAGTATACAATATTAGAAAAGGAATTTTCAACCCAAATTTTAGATTAATGTGAGTTGGTTATATATATATTTTTTTTTCCGTCAGTTGGTTATTTTTTTTCTAATTTTAACGTATGTTCGTTTACTAGGAAAATCAACATCTATATGCTATAATGTTAACCCAAAATAAAGTGATTTTTTTTTGTCTAACTTTATTATAGTTTGATCGACAAGACCCGATCCATAGCTCAAACCCAAACTCTAAACTCTATTCTTCCTTTTCCTTGTACCTGGAAAGACTCGAACCCGGGTGTCTGAAAAGTGACCACTATTACTGGGTCACATGTCCTCGACCTAATAAAGTGATTATAATCTGACAAAATTTCTAAATAATTATTCAATTATATGAAAGGATGAAGATATCAAATTTCATTTTAGTTCATATCAATCGACTACAGAAATCTTTAAAAAAAAATTAATATCGAAAATTTTAAAATAAGTCATCTAACAATTGTAAGTACAAATACAATTAGAAGGTCCAGGAACTTTGGGATCGTCTAAACATTTGCCAGGTCCATTATAACCAGTAAAACAGCTTAAACGGCAATCAACAAGATCACATGGAGTCCCTTTGACAATCGTCAGATGGCATATTTTTCCTTCAGCTCTTTCAACGATTAAAGAAGCTACAAAATTAAAACATGGTATTATGTATCGATCACAATCACAAACAAAAATCATATAAAATTATATATTTATGATCTTCAAAAGTGGGTTATATGAAATGACCTGAGAACAGAAGCATCATGAGTACTAGGACATAAGAATTTGATAACTTGGCCATGATCAATATTACTACAAAAGAAAAAGTAACGATGTTTGTAATATTTGAGAGTGATTAGAAAAAATCTTTGCTCTGGTTTCTTTTATAATGACTGTTTCATAACGTTTATGTATTATATTTACAATAAAAATATAGAAAGATATCTAAGCATTAATGAGACAATATACGGTGATAAAAATTTTGATCTTTTTAGGATTTTCATTATTACTGGTCAATAGAATATATAGACGTTTTTTGCAATTGTAAAATCGTTATAACTAAGTATAGGAAAAATATAATCGATGTCCATAAATGTGAGAAGATAACAAATCGTTATAACTAAGTATACGAAAATATAATCGATGTCCATAAATTTGAGAAGATAACATAGATTTCTTATATAATTTCTCGTCAATTCGTTAGTTCTTTTTAATCTGATGATTAGGTTGATCCAATTAGTGATTTTGACATAACGGATTCATCTCCTCCTTCCTACCGTATAGTTAGTAGATTAAAAATGAGATTTTAGGTTGTGAGTTTTGGGCTATAGGTCGGATCTTATAAATCTAATTGTTGAAAAGGTCTAGCAGTAAATCACTTACTGGTTGTTGATGACACGGTGTTCTTTTGTAAGGGGAACAAGAGAAGCCTCCTCACCTTGAAAGATATCCTGCACAAGTATGAGCAAGCTTCTAGCCAATGCATTAATAAGCAAAAATCTGCTGTTATTTTTTCTAAAAAAACAAATCAGCATTGGAAAGACAGAATTAGACAAGAACTGCAGATAAGATCGAAAGGTGGAATGGGTAAGTATTTAGTTCTGCCTGAATCCTTTGGCAGATCCAAGCGAGACAACTCTGCTGGAATTCTGGATAGAATAAGGCAGAAGAGTATTAGTTGGTCAACAAAGCTCCTTTCTCAAGCCGGCAAACAGGTGGTTCTAAAATCAATTCTCTCATCTATCCCTACGTATGCGATGGCTTGCTTTCAACTACCCATTTCACTATGCAAAAGGATCCAATCTGAATTCACAAGGTTTTGGTGGGACGCAAAGAGAGGTAAAAAACAGATTGCATGGACTTCATGGACTAATCTCTCTCGACATAAGAAAGAAGGTGGACTCGGTTTTCGCCACATCCAACAATTCAATGAGGCTATGTTGGGAAAACTATGCTGGAGAATCATTCAACATCTTAACACCCTACTAAGCCAAATTTTAACTGCTAAGTACTGCAAAGATACTAACATCATGAATGTTCAAGCAAAAGGTCAAATTTCTCATGGTTGGAGAAGCTTACTTATTGGGAGAGATCTGATAAAACCACACTTAGGATGGCTCATCAACGATGGGAAATCCAACAGTGTGTGGGAAGATCAATGGCTTTCTCCGACTCTTAGGGGAACACCTATCGGACCTGCAAAGGAGGAAGATCAAAACCTTAAAGTATTCGATCTTTTCTAGAGAATTCCACTGTCTGGAACAAAGACAAAATCAAGGAATTACTACCTCATTATGAAAAGATTATTCTCTGTTTAAGACCTAGCTCCAGAAGCAAACATGATAAGAGAGTTTGGCTGTGACACAAATCAGGAAAATACACTACCAAGAGTGGATACTTTCTAGCAACGACACAACTAAACTCCACCAATTCCCGACCGGCTCATTTACCACATGACTGGATGAAGGATGTCTGGAATCAATTCATACCTCCAAAGGTTAAATCCTTTCTCTGGAAAGCTAAATCTAACATATTACCTACAGGTGAAAGGCTTCGTTCCAGACAAATTGACATCACTATTGAATGTAAAAGATGTGGCCAAGAAGAAAGTCTAGAACATATTTTATTCCACTGTGCTTCAGCAAAAGAGATATGGGAGTTACTGTCGTTTAACACAGCTCCAATTCTCCATGACAACCTCAATTTCAATCAGATATGGACCACATTAGGAACGAAGATTTGCCTTCCGCCATATGGTATCTGTAAAACCCCTCTTGCAGCCTGGATTCTATGGTCCTTGTGGAAAGGACGAAACCATCTAATTTTCAACCAAGTTGCAAAGTCAAGTTCGGATATACTACATCAAGCAATCGAAGAAGCTAAAGTTTGGGAAGAGGCTTACCGGACGAACCAAGCTCTACTCCCTCCTAATGATTCTATCTCCCAATCACAGATCCCTTCTTCTCTAGTTTGCAGGTTTGACGCGGCTTGGAAAGAGGAAACACTTATGGCTGGCATCGCCTGTTGTTTCTACAAGGAAGAGCGATTGATCTCTTATGTGTCCCGTAGAGTAGAGTTCATCATCTCTCCTCTTATGGCAGAAGCCATGGCTTTAAAAGTGGCAATGGAATTTGCTCTGGAACAAGAATTCGATGATATCAACTTTCAATCAGACTCCTTGATTTTGATCAAAGCCGTTAACGACGGCATCTCTTTACCGGAAATTCACGGAATCTTCGATGATTTATCCGACCTTTTCCAACGTTTTAAATTTGCTTCCTTTACTTTCATTTCTCGCAAGTTAAACACTAAGAGCACCATTATTGGTAGGTTCTTACTAAGAGTCTCTTAGTATTATTAAATGATTAAATTTGAAAAATAGAGAGTTAAGAGATGTATTTTTATTTTGAGTATGTTGGTGTGATTAATGGTAGGTTCTTAGGAGAGTTTCTTAGGAGTTAAAAAGTAAATATTTTTTTTCAATTTTAGATAACTTAATTATTATTGCAAATTAAAAATTGTAAAACACACTCTTAACTATNAACTTAATTATTATTGCAAATTAAAAATTGTAAAACACACTCTTAGCTACATTATATTAAGTAAATAATCTTAAACACAATCAATTTAATCATGATTGGTTGAAAATTTGGTCCATATATGCTCGACCAAATCGTTCTTCAATTGTTCATGGATAGTTCGATCACGAATTCGAGTTCTAGTGGCCATCATATCAACGAGATTTGAAGGCATATTAGTATAATAGGTGAAATCGACCATTGTACTGCCCGAAGATTCATCCTCTATGAATTCGCTGACATCGAACTGAGTATACATATGTCGTTCGT
>OVAX01003909.1:0-16355 GCA_900406405.1 Lepidium africanum | reverse complement strand
ATTTTTTGGGTGTACTTTTACTTATTTTTCTATTAATCTGATTGTATAACTTTTTGCGGGACCTTGGAAATCACTATTTTGTAGTTGCTTTACCCTGATTTTTAATCATATTTATGAAAGAAAAAATTGGTTACAAAAAATAAAACATATTAATTACTTACCAAAATTTAACTAAATTTTGATGTTAGTTAAACTCATACTAATAATTACAGTGTACTCTGAAACTAGGGTTTTTTTGGTCGACTAATCTATTGAAGTTAAGTATTTGAAGTTTATTGTATTATTACATCTATAAATGATTGAGATTGAACTAATTATGGAACACATGAATGTTTGTAAAGATGGAAAGGAGGAGATGTTCAAGGAGAGGAGAAAGATAGATGATGAGAATAAGACGTTGACGTTAAGAGGACTTGATGGTCATGTCATGGAGCAGCTCAAAGTGTATGATGTCATTTACCAATTTATTCCTAAGTCTGATGACAACCACGTCACCAAAGCTTAATCGTCATCGCCATCATTAATCTATCAATTAAGGGGTTTTTTCAATTAATATAATAAATAGGGTCTTGTGGGGATTCATTTCTATGTGCTCTTTGATTCTGTAAGATGCTTTCATATGTTGTTATGCTTATCATATATCGGGTTCGATATAATGTTTCTTAAATAATGTATGTTGTCCATTAATCAACATGTTTCAGTGTTTCTCATTTACAATCTTTCATATATATATATTAGTGAATACTTAGTGGTATTAATAATTAGGTCAAATTCTGAATAGCAATTAAATAAATAACAAGTATATATATCATGGGATCATATGATCATTTTTTTTTGTCAACGGCAATATATATTAATAATGAGAACCAAAGAATGTATACATCAATCAACCATAAGCTGTCTCTTTAGCACTACGGGCAAGAGTATCAGCTTTATGATTAAGAATACCAGGGATAACAGAGAGGGTAAGAGATAATGAATTTAACCGTAAAAAATCCTCCTGGTAGGGAAAGAAAGCCAGCCACTCCTCTGGACGGTCCAGGATCTTCAACACCGTCTCGCAGTCCGTCGAAATTTTCACCTATAATACTTGGAGTGCCAGTATAGATTCCATAGCCCACAAAACAGCTTCAATCTCTGCGTGCAGAGCAGAAAGACTCCGGTTGATACAACGAGCACCCATGCAGACTCCCTCTACCGAATCTGGAAAACCGAACCATCCTAAACCAGTATTTAGGTTCGAGTTTTTCCAGGAAGCGTCCACGAAACATTTGAAGCCCGTGAATCCGGAATTTGATGTGGAAGGGAAAATCCGGGAGGATTTTCGAACAGTAGTCTGAACCAAGGTCGAGACTTCGATTCCTGTAGTTCAGAACGAGCATTGGACCATTCTTTATGGTCAGCCTCCGATTGAGTTATAATACTCCCTGGGTCGGTGTCACTATTAGAAAAATAATGATCATTCCTCGCTTTCCAAATATTCCAAATTACCCATGGAAAATATTGGGATTCTTCGTTGTCAGAAAGTCTCCAAAACAAGTAATCTAAGTTATACCAAATCGATTCCCCTGGAAATACATTTATTGCAGAAGGAATGCAAGATAATGCCCATGTTTGAACAACGGGGTGACATTCAAAAAGAACATGATTAATAGTTTCACTGTCCGCTCCACATCTGGAACATCTAGTGTCATAGTTAATACCACGTTGATTCAGCATCTGTTTGACTGCAATGCAACCCGAAAGGGCTTGCCAAAGAAAATGTTGAATCTTATTAGAGTAGTTAAGTTTCCAAATTTTATTGTACAAAGCTTGGAAATTTGGTCCAAATTGGCCGACTGGAATTAATGAGAAAAACTCTTCAGTTTGATAGCCCGACCTGACCGAGTATCGTCCTATCTTAGTAAAATGCCATCCCCAATAGTCCGGACGCTGTCTTCTAGGAATAGGTGTTCAAAATCAATTGTACATCTAATGGATCAAAATATTGATGAACTAAGGTCTCCTTCCAAGAACCAGATCTATGGTCAATAAATTGAACCACGGTAAGGTCATGGAACAAAGTGAATGCCATATTAGTCGCAGGTCTAGGAAAGGAGTCTGGAATCCATGGATCCTTCCACACCTTTATTGACTTTCCATCCCATATTTTCCTGATAATGCCTTTGGAAACTAGAGAGTGCGCCAAAGATATATTGCCCCAAAGGTATACCAGCCATCTTCACTGTTAAGGGAAATTGGTCCTTATAATATCTCCCTTTCATTACTCTAGCAAAAAGTGAATCCAGGAAGTCAAAAAGTCTCCATAATTGTTTGACTAAAAGTGCAGAATTAAATTCCTCCAGTGCACAAAACCCAAGGCCGCCCTCAGATTTTGGCTTACATAATTTTCTCCATTGTTTCCAATGAACACCTTTGGCAGTTTCAGAGTTACTCCACCAGAAGTTGGCAATAGTTGAGTTCAATTTAAGAACAATCGTTTTTGGTAGACGATATCATGATATCACATATGTAGGTAAAGCTGTCAGGACAGATTTAATTAAAACCTCCTTTCCTGCTTTCCACAAAAATTTAGATGACCAGCTATTAATACATTCTTGAAGTCTCTCACGTACAAAAGCAAAAACTTTCGTTTTAGCCCCTCCAATATTTTCAGGTAATCCTAAATAAGAGCCCATTCCTCCGACATTTGAGATTCCGAGGGAATGGTGCATCTCCATCTTATGATTATCAGGTACCGCGTGACCAAACTGAATTGATGATTTATCAAAGTTAATTTGCTGGCCAGATACCTGTTCATAATCTTTAAGTATTTTCAATAATTGGGATGTTTCTTCTTTTGATGCTTTACAAAAGAATAAACTATCATCCGCAAATAGCAAGTGGGAAACCATCAGACTAGTTTGGGTAATAGAAATGCCGGTAATAAGTCCCTGTTGTTCTGCAAAACAAAGTTTTGAAATTAAAACTTCTGTGCATAAGATAAAAATGTAGGGTGAAAAAGGATCCCTCTGTCGGAGACCCCGTTTGGGTTTAATACACCCTCCAGGAGCACCATTTATCAACACTGAGTATTCAACACTCGTGATACAATGCATAACACATGTGATCCATGATTCACTAAATCCCAATTTACGGAGCAGAATTTCTACAAAATTCCATTCTCCTCTATCATAGGCCTTACTCATGTCCGTCTTTATCACCATAAATTTACCTTTGATTGATCTATTTGTATGGAGCGCATGAAACATCTCCTAGGCTATTAGAATATTATCTGATATGAGACGACCAGCAACAAAAGCCGATTGCGTTTCAGAAACCAAATTTTGTAATACCTTTTTAAGTCTTAAACACATGACTTTGGATATTATCTTATAATCAACATTACATAAGCTAATCGGTCTAAACTCCGTCATTTTTATAGGTCTGGAGACTTTAGGAATAAGATAAATATTTGTCTTATTCAAATCGTGTTCATTTAAATCGGGATCATGATCATTTATTTCATTTTTTTTGTTTTGTTTTGTTTTTCCTCTCTTTTTTAATGTAAATATTATGTCATATCTCTATTATATATATCTTCGAAACTTAAGAAAACATAAATATATATGTACGTGAAAATAAAATAGTATATTATATTGTCACATGAATCACACTATATATCTCATTTCACGTCGATTAGACTGTTATGTCCTTAATTCTGATAGCCAAATCTACGAGAATGTACAACACAAGTCCATAGAGATTTTCTTTTGAAGAATTTTAAGAAATGTCCTTTTTGACATGCCTCTTTTCAAAAAGTGTTTCTTCATGTCTATTTTTTTCTCCCAATTTTCAAAAAAAATGATATGTTTTAAAAAGGAAAATGTCAAAAAGGATGTTTTTGAAATTTATTTTTTTTATAAAAAAAAAGAAAATTGTCATTTATCCTATCATATTGTATTTAAAGAATACCGAGATGTTACTTATTCTAAAAAACTTATTAATCAACAAGAGAGACCTAAGCGAAAATGATTATTCCTTTTCGAAGAATTAATTAAATGTCAAACTTCTAATTAAAATCGTTCATTACTTATTGGTAAGGACTGTAATTGGTTTAGAAAGCAAAAAAAAAAAGTTAAATCATTAAAATTCATCTAATCATATTTTAGATTTAGTTTTAGCTTTAATTGCTTTAGAAAACAAGTTTTAAATTATAGAGTATTTTTTGGCGGTAGAATGTCAAAAATCTAAAGCCCAACTTTTTTACTTTACAAAATTAAAATCAATTTACTAATAAAAATAAAACCTAATTATTGTCTTATCTCTAATTATATATATATATATATATATATATATATATAAAAGAATTTTAAGAAATACTCTTTTCTTTGTACCTTTTATAAAAATATCCATTAAATTTTGTTTTTGCAAAAAACGCCCCTCACTAATTAAAATGATAAAAAATACCTTCAAATGTTTTTGTGAAACTTTTTTTGAATTGTTTTTCACAAATTTTTTTTTCTCGCAAAAAAAAAATTTCTCGGCAAATTTTTTTTCTTAGACTCAAATTTTTTTTAAAAAAATTTATAAGGCTTTATAAGAGATCTTATAAAACTTATAAATATTATTTTATTAGTTATCTTATAAAAACTTATAAATAGTATATTTATAAGTTATCTTATAGAACCTTACAAAAAATTAATTTATAGGGATATAAATGTAATATTGATTTATAAGCTTGTTTACAAAACCTTATAAAATATTATAAAATCAAAATATTGAAAATCATGTGTATAACTTGAAATTATAAGATTTTTATAAGATTTTATAAACCAACTTTGAAATAGAACTTAGTTTTACCATGTCATGTATAAGTGTTATTTGCTGTATAATTACTGTTCGAACCAGGTCTACCACAAGGAATTAAGTCCAAGATTCTGATTAAAAGAGGGAAGATTGAGCAAGGATTCTTTTAAGGGTTTGGAGAACAAAAAAGTGTATTGTGACGAAGGATAGTTGCCGAGTACAGAATATTGCTTACTGTCTTGTTCCAAAAAGTGGATCTCCTCTTTGAAGGGCCTACCCCTCTATTTATAGACCATAAAAGTGGTTACAAAGTAGATTTGATAAAGGAAAATATACAAATTTCTAGATAAGATTGTATCTAGAAGATTCTTTCTAGATTTTCGGAAATTTTCCTTGTCGGAATAGGAAAATTTTTATTTCTTTATTTGCTGACATGTCATCTGACTTCCTTCAGGTTTTAACGCGCTTCCGAGATGGAAATCGTCCGAGTTGAGATTTTGATAAATTTTCCGAGTTCGAAACTTAGAATTTGGCCCATTGTTTCTATGGACCGAAGTAGGATCTCAGATCTACCTCCAACAATTGTCTCCCCAGACTCGTAAATCTATTGCCGAGTTTCCGAGTCGGGAAGTTCTCCGCTTCTAAAATCTTTGGTCCACGTGTCGCTTTGCGATTGGGTTATTTGAGGCGGTTCCCTCGTTTTTTGCGTGCTGAGCAATTATTACTGTTTGGCGTCGCTTCAGTTTCTGGTAAATTCCTAAAAATACCGCACCATCATTATCTTCGTGATTAATCTTCCGACTTCGCTTTTATCTACTTTTGTAGCGTTTTCTTCCGACTTCAAAATTTTGCTGACATATTCTAAGTACTTTAAGTGAAGATGGATCTTGATGATTTTGAACTTCCTAATGTTGTAGAAGGTATGAACACTGCTCTTGATGGAATGGAGACTCGTCCTGCCGAGAGATCTTCTAGAGTTACCAGATCTTCTTCTGCACCTACTCAGGACATTGTTGAAGTTCCTTCAAGTTCTGGTCAGGGAACTTCATGACCTGCGAAAAGGCCAAGGGTTGATCCGCCAAGGACTGTTTCTCCTAGAGTCGTTACCCGCGATAATGCCTCCAGTTTTTCTCGGAGAAGAGGAAGGGGCGTTCCTAATTACTGTTTCACCTTTGATCATTCCGATCCGAGATCAATTTTGGAGTTTCGGACGGAATGTGCTGATTTGATGCGTCAGATTAGGACATCATTAGAGCGTCTCCTTTCTCTGGATCAAATGGAGAATCATGAGGATTACGAATAGGCTGCATATTTGTTGTTTCGGGTAAGTTTCCTCCCTATTTTTTAAAATTCCATAATTTTGTTTTCGCTCCAAATCTTCTAACTTTACTTTGTCGAAATTTTTGTAGTTTATCGCCTGTCTGAATAGCATTATGCTTCAGCGCGAAAGATCCTGCGCCGATCCGGATAGGAGCATCCAGAGGAACTCTGGTCAAGCTAGTCAAACCCAACTCGAAACAGTGGAGGCGAGGTCTCGACTTACTGCCACCAAGGAAAAACTCGCTCGTGTGAAGAACGAGTTGAAAGTTGAGCGTGAAAACGTCATCAAATTGGTGAAACAGAATGCGGCTTTGACAGAGTCACTTAAGTGCGCTGAATCGGACCAGAACACGGCTTTTAAATATACCGATAAGGCCATTGACAAGCTTCAGGGGCTCCAGACTGAGTTGGACTCTATAAGAGAACTTCGACTCCCGACTTCATTAGGTTATGAATGACGAGAAGAAAAAGATCTTTCGAGATCTTCAGGATTAGTTTTCTGAGCGCTTCAACCAAATTGCTGCTTGGTTTAATGATCTCGACAAGAACCTAGAGGCTCAGTTGGTTTATACCCAATATCTTGGGTCGCAGAGTGCTCTCGAACTTCTCTCTGCACGGGTGTCAACATTCCTTCAGCAGTTATTGACTCGATATCTGCTAAAGTGAATGAATCCAAGGAGTCTATCAACATGGAAAATTTGACGCCGTTACTTCCTAGAGACTTGGTCGTTCCAGTTTTCGATATTGGGGAGGCGTCAAACAGCAAAGATCAGACTAGGAACTAGTGTTCCTGATTTTTGTCTGAATTTTTGGATTTTTCAGAGTCATCTCTTTGACTCTTCTAACTGCCGTTCGGCTTTTTATAAGTCATCTCTTTGATTCTTGGAATAGTAGTTCAGCATTTTATAAGAAATCTCTTTGATCCTTGTAATCGACAATTGCCTTGTAATTATTTACCTGTATAATGAACAACATTGTTATTTAATATGATATTCTAATTCGTTTTGATTTCGAATTTCGATTATGAGAATTTGTTAAAGAAAATGTTATCTCGTAGTTTTGCATGATAATTGGACAAGTACGAAGCTTAATTCCCGAGGTCTCTTCTTGTTCATGCACATTAGCTATGTTTCTCTTCTAAGTTTGAGAATTCGATCCTGATTGTTAGAAAGAGAAGTTTTATTGTTTTGGCACTTTAAGCTGAGATTTTAGGGCTCAGTTTAGGTTTTAAGAATTTCAACCTCAGAAACAAACTTCATAGTAGTGTCGCTTTTTTTTAATTTTCTGTACAGAACTAAGTTCCGCCTTCGTTCTAGAACTTAATATTTTTGTTGTTGTGTGGGAACTCGGCCCATATATGTGAGAACTTGGTCTCGGCTAAGTGTGAGAATTAGATCTCGTTTTTTGTGTGAGAGACTAGCTCTCGGCTTCCAGTGAGGTTTGAGACTTGATTCTATTATTTACGAGTTTAGGCACTCGACGAGGTTTTAAAACTCGGCTATATTGGATGAGATTTTATGACCCGACGAGATTTTAAGACTCAGCTTTGGTATGAGCGAGATTTAGATACCTCTGCTTTGCCAAATATTTTATAGAATAGGCTAACGATTTTATTAACTTGCTGAGAGTTTGAAACTCGATGAGGTTTTAAGACTCGGTTATATTGAATGGGGTTTTGCGATCTATCAAGGTTTTAAGACTCAGTTTTTGAATGTTTGCCAAGAATTTGATCTCGGCAAATTTTGTGTAGAGTTCTAATCTGTTTTGCGAGAATTTGATCTCGTCTTTTTTTTTTTTTTTTTTAGGAGTTAGGATGTAACCCTTTTTTTTTATGGTCGGAGATTAGGACTTTTTTTAATTTAAAATTTCATTTAGTTATAGCTGCAACCGAAGGCTACTTACATACCCCGCACGGATCAAGCCAATACGTAGTTCTGATTACATAATTAATTAAATAGTTTTACGTCAAGTAATGCATTCAGATTGCCGAGTCGGCGTATCTTTAATAGTAGTATCATTTCAAGTTGATGGAGTTCTCGCTTCGAGGAACCATCTCTCCTTCCATTGTTGCGATCTTGTAGACTCCTAGTTTTATGATCTCACAGATGATATACAACCCTTCCTAGTTGGCACCGAGTTTTACTGCGTTAAGTTTTGCCGGGTTTTCAAATACTTTCCGAAGTACCAAGTCTCCTATCGCGAAGTGCCTTCCATGAAATTTCTTATTGTAATACTTTGCAGCCTGTTGTTGGTAGTTCTGTACTTGGAGAAGTGCCTCGCTGCGTTCTTCTTCCAGGTCGTCATTGCTGGTTTTCATTGCTTCATTGTTTGAGTTTTCGTCTTCGAGAAAACGCTCTCGACGCATGGTTGATACTACTACTTCCGCTGGAGCCATTACCTCCATTCCGTGAGAAAGAGAGAAAGGAGTTCTTCCAGTTGAGCGTCTTGGGGTTGTTTGATGTGACCATAACACGTCATCCATCTCGGAATCCAAATTTCCTTTCTTTCCTGAGAGCCTTTTCTTTATTCCATTTATGATCTGCTTGTTTATTACTTCGGCTTGTCCGTTTCCTTGTGGGTTTCACGGAGTGGATTTTTTTACTCGGATTTTCTATTTGGAGCAAAAGTTAGTGAATTTCGCCGAGATGAACTGAGATCCATTGTGAGTTGCAATCTCATAGGGTAACCTATGCCGGAAAATTATGTTCTTCCACACAAACTTAACTACGTCTCTGTCTTTGATGTGTGAATAAGCTTCTGTTTTGACCCATTTTGAGAAGTAAATTGTCATAAAAAGCATAAAACTTTTTTGTCAAGATGAGGGCAACGGTTCGACTATATCCATCACCCACCACATAAACGGATATTGCATAGATGCAGAGGTTAGATCTTTGGTTGGGGCATGGATGATGTGCCCATGTCATTAATATTTGTCACATTTGGCTGCATATTGCGCACAATCCTTCGCCATAGTCGGCCAATAATACCCGAGAGTTCAGATCTTGTGTATGAGTGATCTTCCGCTGTTGTAAGTTCCACCAAGTCTATCATGCGTCTTTTTAATGATTTCACCGATTTCGTCGCCATTGATGCAAGTGAGGAGGATCCCGTTTGCACTTCGCTGATACAACTTTCCATCGACTTGAGCATAGAAAGCGCACTTGGTGCCGAGATGGTAGCTTGATGGAACTGAGACCGCATGGTTTCCATCATCTTGTACACAACTGCTACGTCCATTGTAGTCGGCGCCTGTTGTCCTGACGCGTTTGGCGTTGTAGTATGTCCTGGTCCGGTCACGTTGGTTGGTTGTGGACTCGACATTGTTCCAAACAGATTTCTTTGGACGCTAGCTAACACTTCTCCATATGGCCTATTTTTTTGTGTAGACGGGTGGCTACTCTCGTTTAGACGAGAATTGATTTTGTCGTATCTTTCCGAGTTTCTTCGATCGGAGGATTCAAATTGCGCTATCATGTTGCGCACCAAATTCTCGATTGAAAGTGGTTCTTGCGGCGGACCTAGGAAAGCAGCGACTTCCTGAGAATTTTCTCTGTTCTCCTCCTGAGTTTGAACAGAGTTTAAGGACAATCCGAGAGTCGGATCAACGTTTTCTTGGAGGTTAAGGTTCTTCTTTTCGGGTGAGCTGATAGTTACTTCGTCTTCTACCATTCTTTGCTCCACGTGCACTCCTTTGTTCTTGTGTAAAGAACTCCTTCGATGTCTTCCCCACAGACGGCGTCAACTGTTCGAACCGGGTCTAACACAAGGAATTAAGTCCACGATTCTGATTAAAAGAGGGAAGATTGGGCAAATATTCTTTTAAGGGTTTGGAGAACAAAATAGTGTATTGTGAAGAAGGATAGTTGCCGAGTACAGAATATTGCTTAATGTCTTGTGCCAAAAAGTGGATCTCCTCTTTGAAGGGCCTACCCCTCTATTTATAGACCATAGAGGCGGTTACAAAGTAGATTTGATAAATGAAAATATACAAATTTCTAGATAAGATTGTATCTAGAAGATTCTTGCTATATTTTCAGAAATTTTCCATGTCAGAATAGGAAAATTTTCATTTCTTTGTTTGCTGACATATCATCCGGCTTCCTTTAGGTTTTAACGCGCTTCTGAGATGGAAATCATCCGAGTTGAGATTTCGATAAATTTACCGAGTTCAAAACTTAGAATTTGGCCATTGTTTCCATGGACTGAAGTAGGATCTCGGATCCACCTCCAACAATTACTCACTCTATGATTTGTGCAATCTATTAAGTGATTTCGATCTATATTCAATTTGTTCTTCTTCATGATTCAGAAAATCTTTATCTTCATATTCTTCTCCAAAAAATTTGGATCTTTATATCTTGACTTATAGAAACTTATAAATTATTTTGAATCTTTAGGTTTGTTTCGTCTCCATGTTATATTTCTTTATGTTTTATAAATACCCTTTTAAAAAGTACATAAAAAAACTTGTTTATATGTTTTTATAAGCTTTTATAAGTTCACTTACAAAAACTACAGACATAAGTTTCTTTATGAAATCCATATGAAAGCTTATAAAATAAAAATATTGAATAGAATGTGTATTAATTATAAAATTTTTATAAGATTTATAAATAAATTTTATATCATACTTTTGTGTTTTACTTAGTTTTATAATGTACTATAAGAAAAATAACAAATCAAATCAAATTCGAACTAGAACATATAAAGGCTACAGAGAATATTTCATTGTAATTGATGCGAGAATATCTCTTTCCCATCAATCTTGCCTTAGACCATGGAGAATATGGGAGATACTCAACATTTAGAGGTTTAGTACGAAAATCGTCTTTACCTTAAGAAAAATTAAGTTTAGCTTTCCATTAAGTTTCTTCTACTAAGAGGGGAATATAGTTTAGTTTTATGAAATTGGTTTGACTAGTTTGTTTATAAAGATTTATAAGATACCGTATAAAATTGTATAAAACCAAGCGAATAATAATAAATCAAATCATATACTCAACATTCTAGGGTTTAATACGAAAACTATCTTTAGTTTAAGGAAAACTAAGTTTAACTTTCATTTGCGTTCTCTCAAGTTTTATACGATAACTATAAATTGATTTTTTATAAGGTTTTATAAGATAACTTATAAATTTAATTTTTATAAGGTTTATAAGAGATCTTATAAAATCTTTTAAATGCTAAAAAAAAATTGGAGGGAAATAAGTTTTGGCAGGAGAAAAAAGTTGGCGGAAAAAAGTTTGAAAAAGATATTAAAAATAATAATCAGAGTGTATTGTAGTCATTTTTCCATAATAAGAGTCATGTTTTGAAAATGTCATAGTGTTAAAAATATACTCATTTGGAAAACCTTTTTGCAATTATCCCATATCTATATATATTTCTGTAAAGCAAATAAAAAATTGAAAAATGGAGAGAAGCAGACGTACGAAGAAAGAGAAACACAAATAAAGGTATGTCAAAGTTTTGTTAACCTCTATAATACACATGTGAGACAATTTTAACAAATGTATATTGATTTGATTATAATTGACATTGATTTTGAAAAATCAATCAACTTCTAGGTTAATTACAATAAATTTGGATCTTAAACTTTTTCTTTAATGAATCTGTAACCTTTTTTTTTTGGTTGACGATCTGATCTGATTGTTGCTCTTCGTTTATTAACTATGAATTTCTTTTATCAACAATATATTAAACATTTATTATCTTATTTAAAATATTATATATTTATTATAAATTTAAAACACTCTATAAATTTTTACCAATTAATATTTCTTTTTAAAACGTAATACTTAAAGTCAAAATCCTAAACCAAAATATAATAGTTAAAGTCAAAATATTTGAAGCAAAAACCCTAAAATAAAAATATAAAAGTTACAGCCGAACCAATCATGTCCTAAATCTCTCAAATTTTATGTCTATGACATGTTTTTTTAATTAATTAATAAAGATTAAATTAAATTAAATTAAATTATAGTAAAATATAATTTAGAAAAAGTACTATTATAATTTGATATTTATTCTAAAGAGGGTCTCAACAAGAGCGGACTAAGCAAAAATGATTACTCCTTTCCGAATTAATTAGATGTCAAATTTTTTTTTCAACAATTAGATCGACAAATTCTGATCCATAGCCTAATCTCATACCATAAACTCTCTTTTTAATCTACTAATATAGTAAGGAAGAATCAAACCCCGATGCCCTGAATCATTAACTGGATCATCTGAACCAGCAGACTGAGAGGAACTCAACAAATGACAAACTTCTAATTAAAATCTTTCATTACTTATTGTTTTTCTTAAACAAATAATTATGACCTCTCAAAGTTTCATGTCTATGACATGTTTGTTCAATTAATTTAATAAAGAGTAATTTAAATTAAATTAAAATAAAAAATAATTTGGAAAAATTACTATTATAATTTGATATTGTTTTTGAAGATTTTTAGGAGTTTTTAAGTAAACAAATATTTTCCAAAACTATAAGAATAGTTGAAAATCATGAACATTTTTATGGTGATCATTTTTTTGTTTGAATATATATTTTGAAAGATGTATGATGTAAAAATATTACTCATTTAATTGATTTAAGTACTGAATTTCTTTGCCGAGTTGCTCTCAGTCTGGTGGTTAGGATGATTCAGCTAATGATTTGGCACTAGGATTCGATTCCTATCCGCTGCATTATGGTAGTTTAAAAAAAGAATTTAGGGGTGGACTTAAGGCTATGGATCGGGCCTTGTCGATCCAATATTGACAAAAAAATACTGAATTTCTTTAAAAAATTGCAACAAAATTATAAATAAATATGTTTTAAATCGACCAAAAAATAAATAAATATGTTCTAAAATTTAAGGAAAGTCATCAAAAATGCCCTATGGGTTTGCAAAATTATAAAAAAAAGTGTTCTGGTACTATTCACCTCATTGGACATGGATATGTTTTGCCTTTTTTGGGTTGAAAATACAAAAGTCCCCCTTGATTTTGGAGAGAATGGCACGATGAACATAATGGTGTGGAGGATATGTCCATGTCAATGGATAGGAAACTAAACATGTCCATGGATAGGAAACTGAACATGTCCATGTAACATTGGAAAAATCATGGCCATATGAGACATATGTCCATGTCCATTAAAATGAAATTGTACATGTCCATGTAACACTGGTTTATCATGGCCATATGAGACATATGTCCATGTCCACTTGAATGAAAGTGTATGTGTCCATGTAACATTGGTTGATTATGGCCATATGAGACATATGTCCATGTCTATTTATATGAAACTGTACATGTCCATGTACCACTGGGTTATCATGGCCATATGAGACATATGTCCATGTCCATTTAAATAAAATTGTATATGTCCATGTAACATTGGTTGATAGTAGACATATGAGACATATATCCATATCCATTTAAATATGAGACTTATGTCCATGTCTAGAGCGCGATGGGCAAAAGGTAAAATAAGTGATGATTATGTCCATGTATATCTAGTGCGTCCAGGACATTTTGAGTGAAGATGAACAGTACCAAAGGATATTTGATGCTTTTGCAAAGGTTTAAGGCATTTTCATTATTTTCTCTAAAATTCATGTATAATAAATAAAAAATTAAAATAATGCAAGAATAATTGATAAATACACTAGTTTTTGTTCTTTCTTGGTTAAATATAAATACACTAGTTATTTGACGAAAAATGTAACTTAATTTTCCATACAATTTCTTATTTTGAAGAGAATGTCCATGAATAATTAACAACTATAGATTACATGGTAAACTATTGTTTAGAAAATATGAATTGATCAATTATAATAGAAAAAAAGTTTTTAACATTAAAATTTAAATTCTATGATGATAACAAAATTAAACATCTATATGATATAAGACAATGTGCAACCCGGTATAACCTCTACTATTAACATATCTATAATATCAAGACACGTGCAAGCTCAAGAATTAAAGGAAACATCGAATAGCTTCCAGCACAGTTTGAAATTATGGTGAAGATGATCACATCATTTTGAACTAATGTCTATTTCCAATAATGTATAACCAATTTTGTTTCCCGCATTAAAGTGTTGTCACTTGGTTGGGATTAATCTTAGATGCAATTATCACAACAATGATGAATGTTCATACCTATATAAAAATGTAAGGAAAACATACCATACTATATTAACTACTTTACTCCAGAAACAAATAAAAATAGTCATCTTCTAACCCCAATAACATATTTATATATATTCTCTGATTTTTAATATTATAAATATGCATTCATTTATATTCCAAACAGCAAGAATATGAAAATATAAGAAATTTACCCCACATTTTAGTTTAGTTTAGTAGGTCTCGCCAAAATTTGTTATAGTTTGGGAGATATTTTACTTTACATATTTTAATTTAAGTTAGGTCAACCAATACTAACCAAATCCGAATTAGCTAATGAATGCATCACCATGCCAGAGAACAATGGATCGGATCTTACACTTTTTTAATTCCTATATATTATTATTAATATCAAAGACAAATTGATAATATCATATAATAACTAGTTAAGTTTGTTCTCATGGGGTTAACCTTTAAATTAATAAAAATAAAATATATAATATACTCATATATGACAGGACGTCCACATGAGCGTAAATCACTATGCAATTACTAAGTCATATGATTTAAATAACTTCAAAACTGATTAAATTTAATAGAAGTATTTGACTGAAGTAACGAAATTAGAATATAAAATGAGATTCTAATTGAAAACATTTATATATGTGAACATATAGTTTTAACAAAAGATTATTATATTTTTGAGGGTATGAAGATTCACTTTCTATTAAAATAAAAGACAAGGTTGTTTACGAAATTTTAAACACTTCGATTGTACTTGTATCATACTTGTATCAGTTTATGATTGTATGTTTTAGGAATTTTTTTGTTTCATATTAGTTGATGTTTTAAGATTTTAAAGCAAAATTTATTGTTTTTTAGTGTTTTTGACTCTTTAAATTCTGTAAATTGATTTGTAATTGGTTAAATTATCTTGGAATTTCTGATAGAACCTGTTTTGTTTATATAAAATATAAAATTTAATAATTTTTAAATTTTATGAAAAAACCTAAAAAATTATTATGTATACAAATATATTATAATACTATTATATAATCCAATACTCGTCATCGCGTTCAATGAATGTATGGGAACATGATTATCTTCGAAAGGATGTGATGCCAACCACCAACATTAATATCGTGGCCAAAGATTAGCCTTCCAATAAAAAACACATTTCTCTTGGTTCATTAATCCTCATTAAATATTTTTAGGTGAAAAAGGATAAGAAAAGAAGATTCTAGCATGATTACAAAATGATTAAAAGAAACGGTAAAAACCAAGTTTTTAATCATAACATTCTCTATATAAACAAAGGTGAGGACAAGTTTAGTTCATCAACTGCAAAACAACATAAAGAAAAAACAAGTGGAAGCTTTATAACAAGAGAGCGGGAGAGAAAAAATGGCAACATCGGGAACATACGTGACAGAGGTTCCATTGAAGGGATCAGCTGAGAAACATTACAAGAGGTGGAAGAGTGAGAACCATGTCTTCCCTGATGCCATTGGTCACCATATTCAAAATGTCAATGTTCATGAAGGAGAACATGACTCTCATGGCTCTGTTAGGAGTTGGAACTACACTTGGGGTATATTTTCACTTTTAATGTCTCTCTCTACATAGATCTAACACTTTTTACACACGATTATTGTTATAATATCACACATCGAATGTGATTCTCGGACAATATATAAGTATAAACAGCTATTCTAGATTTTGATTCTTTGTAACTAAATTATGGGTGTAAGTTAAACTCATACTAATAATTATAGTGCATGTGTACTGAAAGTAAGGTTTTTGTCGACTAATCTGTTGAAATTGAGTATTGGAAGTTTATTGTATTACTACATCTATAAATGATTGAGATTGAACTAATTATGGAACACATGAATGTTTGTAAAGATGGAAAGGAGGAGATGTTCAAGGAGAGGAGAGAGATAGATGATGAGAATAAGACGTTGACGTTAAGAGGACTTGATGGTCATGTCATGGAGCAGCTCAAAGTGTATGATGTCATTTACCAATTTATTCCTAAGTCTGATGATACTTGTGTCTGCAAAATCACTATTATTTGGGAGAAGCGCCACGATGACGCACCAGAGCCAAGCGGCTACATGAAATTCGTC
>OVAX01003908.1:0-16355 GCA_900406405.1 Lepidium africanum | reverse complement strand
TCTCTATTCATGTAATTCCACGCACACTTAACCATAAGGCTGATAATCTGGCACGCTCTGCAAGAGTATCACCAAATGGTTGCACGCTGTAATACTCTTCACCTATTTGGTGATTTCATATTATGAGTTGATAAAAAAAAAAAAACAGTCCAACTAAAATACAATAATAAAAATTTAACTACCGGGCATAGCCCAATACAATTCCTAGTGTAACACTAAAACCCAAGAATCTAAAATCAGAGCCGTTGCTTTGGAAATTAAATACGACAAATTAACACTAGCGACTTCTTGATCTCACACGTTTTAGAATTTATCTCCATGAGATCGTTTTCTACTTCATCGTTAAAAATACTTTATGACATGTTCATATATGTCAAATATTTGTTTTTGTCATTGTCACCGATAAGAGTTTGTACAATAGAAATTATGGGTTGGTATCATTTTGTGTCCATGCTTGCTTTCCAATTACTGGAATGGTTTATTATTCGGTTCGTCAAGTATATAAGTGGCTGAATTATTTCTGTGGAATATGCTCTTTAATTAACTCGTTTTTTATGTTTTAATTCGAACATAAGTTTTGATCCTGCAATTATTATCAAAAAAAAAAAAAAGTTTTGATCCCGCAATGTAAAAAGTTATTTGTTGGATTAGTCGACTTTATTGTGAAAACACAATATCAAATTTCGGATCATTAATTGTAGATGATCTGATGATCCGAAAGATATCCTAGTTTGGATGATCTAAACACATAGACCAGGCTCTAAACCATGTGTACAAATCAGTACCTAAAAAGAAACTTTGGCATAAAACAACTTGTAGAGAAATTGGACTTCTGAATTTTGAGGACTTAGAGGGTCAAGTGGTCCTCTATTACACCTTTACGAGAGTGTTAAGAGTTGTCAATTAATGTCCACTTTTTCGTAATCTATGGTCGGAATCCCCACTCGCTTCCACCATGATTATCTATAAAGTATTGCATAATTCTATGTGAGTACTTCTAGTGACTTTAGCATGAGACATGCTTATCCATTGTGAACTTTATAATTAATGGGTAACATACACTTTTTTTTGTCAACTAACTTAGTAGTTTTTTAATCCATCTCCTAATATTATAAGTAGGAGTTCAAATCTTGGTGTATAAAAATTTGTAAAATGAGTAATATCACTGACCTATCTATCTTCGGTGGTAATAAACACATTCGTCAAAATCAAATTGAATTGCTATATATTTCTTTTATTTACTGAAAAGCGCATTAAAATGTACATCAAATATTATTCCAAGAGAATCGTTGTTGTTCCACTCCAAATAATCAAGTTTAATTCACAAGTGAATGATGATGTCATCGTATGCCAAAGGGAATAATTTTATTTTTGTTAATTAGAATTTTGTAGACCATAGATTTTCTAAATCCTTCCAAAACTATGATCAACTTTTCATAAATTATGCTTTTTAACAAAACTCAAATTCGTGAGGTCCTTCCTATATACATATGCTTTTGGTTTATCTGTGGTCAACCATGTACTAATCCAATCCCACTACGACGTTGGTTAAAAAGTTTTAAAAGATAAATAATCTCTGGCCTAAGTGAGTTTCTTATCTATTTATGCATCATTGATCGATGTATAATCATCGAAAGGAATCGTGAAAAATATTTAGAATTTTGGCTATTGTTATATTGTAAGATTAGGTATTGAGAAGTGCTTCCTTTATTAATCACACAATTAAAGGTATTTATACACGGTTAAAGAGATACCTCAACTAGGTTTAATCTCCGTGAATCATATAATTTCTATATCCTAACAAACCTTATCATAATATATCAACTCTATCTCCAATACTCCCTCTCACTTTGGAGTGTGTATGTCAATAACACTCAATTTGGACATTAAATACGTAAACTGATCTCGACCCAATGCTTTAGTCATGATGTTTGCAAGCTGTTCGGTTGTCTTAACATGTTGCAGCGTAAGTATTCCATCTCTAACAGCATCACGCACCGTATGACAATCATTCTCAAGGTGCTTTGTACGCTCATGGAAAACTGGATTAGTTGCAATGTGAATAGCGGCTTTAGTATCACAAAATAAACGCACAGGTGCAGCTTGTTCAATACCTAAGTCTTTGAGTAACTTCTGAAACCACTTGATTTCGCGTAGAGCCGCTGCCATTGCTCTATATTCCGCTTCAACGGAGGAGTGTGAAACTGTATCCTGCTTTTTAGTTTTCCATGAAACCGGAGATCCACCAAGGAAAACTACATAAGAGCTGAGGGATCGTCGTGTTAACAGACACATAGCCCAATCAGAATCACAATAGACGGAAAGGCTAAGATATGAATCCGACTTTAGTAAGACTCCTTTACCTGGCGAGCTCTTCAAATAACGAACGAGATGTAAAGTTGCATCCAAATGTGAGTTGCGAGGCTCTTGCATAAACTGCGAGAGAACATGTACCGAGTAGCTTAGTTCGGGACGAGTATGTGTCAAGTAAATCAGTTGCCTAATAAGACGCCTATATTTTGTCGGATCTGTTAATAATGGACCATCATCGAGAGCAAGTTTGTGGTTCTACTCAATAGGCATTGCAACCAGTCTCGAACCTAAGTTTCCGGTGTCCGAGATAATATCTAAAGTATATTTCTTTTGAGACAAAAAAATACCTTCTTGTCCGCGACTCACCTCAATACCGAGAAAGTACTTCAATTCTCCCAAATCCTTCATAGAGAAACACTTACTCAAGTAATCTTTGAACTTTTGCATAAAATACTCGTCGTTACCACAAATCAACAAGTCATCAATGCATACCAACACACGAAGCTCCATCCCCTGTTTCGTGTAAGAAAAGAAAGGGTAGTCATCATATGACTGCACAAATCCGAACCTTAGCAAAGCATCCGATAGTTTCTTGAACCAACATCGAGGTGCTTGTTTGAGCCCATACAATGATTTTTGAAGACGACACACTTTATTTGGATGAGTGTGTCGAAAGCCAGGAGGTAGCTTCATATACACTTTTTTTCTTCGAGATCACCGTGAAGAAAAGCATTGTTCACGTCCATTTGATAGACTTCCCATTGTCGAGCTGCAAGAAAACAAAGAAGAGAACGAACAATAGTCATTTTAACTACCGGTGCAAATGTCTCCGAATAATCTTCACCTTCAACTTGATTGTTTCCAAGCACAACAAGCCGAGCTTTATAGCGTTCAACTGTTCCATCCAAGTTATACTTTGTTTTGTACACCCATTGAGAGCGTAAAGCGACTCGTCCTGGCGGGAGATCCTTTATATCCCACGTACATTGAATCTCTAAGGAATCAATTTCCTTCGTCATCGCCTCATTCCAAACTTTTATTCTTACCACCTCGCTAAAATGTTTAGGCTCATTTGCTGCAGTAATGGTAGCTAAGAAAACCCTGTGTCTTGTAGAAAATTGTCCATCATAAATAAACTATGTCAAAGGATTAACAGAAGTACATGGGACCGTTGAAGACGCAGATTCGGAGGGTGATAGAGCATGATGGGAAGTAGTATCACAAACAGCGTTGTATTTAATATAGTCATGTAGAAGTACCGAAGGTTTTGGAGCACGACTAATACGACGAACTGGCTCCGTTGCAACCTCTTGTACCGAAGTAACCGAATCTGATATAGTTGGTAAAAGAGAATGAACTATCTCCGATGCAACCTTTTGTACCGAAGGAACCGAATCTGATATAGTTGGTAAAGGAGAAGGAACTGGCTCCATTGCAACTATGGACTCTTCCACTGTAGTTGGTGGTTCATTAATATTCAAAGAAGACAAGTTGCCCCTGTCTTGAGAAGATGCAACATCATCAAGACTACCATCCGTAGCTTGGTTACCAATCGCATCATCATCTAAGTCTAATTGATATTCCGTGTCAACCAATGCACTAGTATGATCAGTAGGAGACACCAACGATGTAGCATCTGCATAAGGAAAGATATCTTCCCAGAAAACAACATCTCGAGAAACATAGTATTCATTACGTGCTATGTCATAGACACGCCAACCTTTTTGGCCAAAGGGATATCCCACGAATACACAAAGATGACTTTGTCCTCCAAACTTATCATGATCTCAAGAAACTTTGTGTATGTGACAAGCAGTCCCAAAAACACGCATATGTGTATCGTCTGGTTGTTTCCCATGAAGCATTTCGTATGAAGACTTCCCTTTATGAAGAGTTGTGGGCGTACGATTGATAACATAAGCTGCGGTTAGCACCGCTTCACCCAAAAAACTTGTAGGCATACTTGACTGAAACAACAAAGCTCTAGCCACATTCAATATATATCTATGTTTTCGCTCCACACGGCCATTTT
The DNA here is from genome assembly GCA_900406405.1 of Lepidium africanum. Classification (NCBI taxonomy): domain Eukaryota; kingdom Viridiplantae; phylum Streptophyta; class Magnoliopsida; order Brassicales; family Brassicaceae; genus Lepidium; species Lepidium africanum. Next base: position 12,010 of record OVAX01003908.1, on the reverse strand, counting down.
GCTGTGGAGTATAGACACAAGACGTCTGATGCACAATACCCTTTTCAGGAAAATACGAAGACATGCTCAAAAATTTTGCTCCGTTATCATTACGTATTACTTTGATGGAAGTACTGAATTGTTTTTCTGTGTATACAATGAAATCTTTGAGCACTCGCTAAACTTCGGATTTAGTCAATAGCAAGTACGACCAAACTGCTCTTGAAAAATCATCAACTATAGTCAAGAAATACGTGCACCACAAGAAGACTTTATTCGATATGGCCCCTAAATATCACAATGTATTAAAGAAGATGGTGCAAGAGTTTTATTAATGCTATTGGGAAAAACTTCTCGTGTTTGTTTAGCATGAAAATATACATCACAATGTCAAGAATTCAACAACGAAGAAGAACCAGAAACCAAAGGCAAGCTAGAAAGAACTGAAAATGCAGGATGACCAAGTCAAAGATGCCAGATATTCGGATCAAACTCACTCCTAGTTGTATGAACCTGAGCCGCATTACACTAAGAGAAGTAGTATACCCCATCACGCTCTTTACTGGCTCCAATCAGCGTCCTCGAGAAACAGTCCTGCAAAATACAAATAGTGTCTGTAAATATCGTAAAACACTTTGATTCAGCAAGCAACTTGGAAACCGAAACCAAAGTGCAATTTAAAGCCAAAACATAAAGGACATTCGACAAAGCAATATTGTCTGATAAAGCAAGATTTCCCAAGTTCATTGCAAAGGTTTTACTACTGTCCGCAAATTCGATGGTACAAGGAGAAATCTTAGTAATTCGATTCAACAAAGACAAATTTCTTGTCATATGATGAGAAGCTCATGTATCCAAAATAACATCACCCATACTTGTCTTACCCGACATTTCTCGGTATTACCCGAACTAGATTTCTCGACCAAAAGTTGTTGTAACGCCTTCCATTGATCAGGAGAGAAATCGGGAAAGAGAGAGGAATTCGAGCTAGTAGCATGAGCCGCACGTGTCGTAGCTAACTACCCTTTTCTGCGACCTGAGTCACGTCCTCGATCATGTCCGCCTCCTTTGTTCCTCTCTTGTTTTTGTGTCTACCAGTCCGGATAACCCACTATTTGCCAACAATCCTTCTTCTCATGCCCTTGGCGACCACAATGAGAGCAAGACATATCACGTGGCTTTAAAATAGACAATATTCTCCGTGTTTCCTGTTGAACCACCACCATGGCCAATAATCCCGATTGCACTTTGCTGCGTTTCACGATCATGTGAAGAAGTTAATCGACGCTCTTCATGCACAACACGGGAATAAGCTTCTGCCAATGAGGGAAAAGGATCATAAACAATTATATTGGTACAAAGACTGCCGAATTTCGAATCATCAAGCCCTATGAGAAATTGGTGCAGTTTTTCTTCTTCTCATTCCTTAGAAAATTCTTTTGCAGCTCCGCAGGTACATGTTGGAATTGGATGATAAATCTGCAGCTCCTCCCAGAGAGTACACAACTCGCCATAATACTCAAGCACAATACGTCCTTCTGTTGACACGAAGAGAGCTGTGCTTTAATCTGATGGGTACGGACTGTATTTTCCACCGAAAAATGCTCCTTGAGTTCAGTCCAAAGTTGTTGAGCCTTCGATATAAAGCTCACAGTAGATTTGACTTTAGGCTCAATGGAAGCCCTAAACCATCCCACGATCATTGAATTGACTACTTGCCAATTCTCATAGTTGGGATCATCAACACTAGGTTTAGCGAGAGATCCATTGATGAAGCTTTTTTTACGCTTAGCTTTCAAAGCATTCATCATCTCCATTGACCACTCGTTATAGTTCTCTCCAGTCAACATGATTGGAGAAATTAGCGCTCTGGGGTTATCGGAACTTGCTAAAGCATATGGCAACACAGTCACCACAGCTGGAACTAACGGTTCCAAAGTTGTTTTGCCGTCACCAGACATGACAAGAAAATAGGTTTAGAACCGTTTTAGGTTTTCTTTTTAGAAAGGCTCTGATGCCATATAAAATTAGGTATTGAGAAGTGCTTCCTTTATTAATCATATAATGAAAGGTATTTATATCCTAACAAACCTTATCACAATATATCAACTCTATCTCTAATATATATAGCTAAGCTAGCTCTAGCAGTGGCTATCAGAACTACCACATCATTCTACAAAATCTATTTAACTTATCATTCATCCAAAAGTTATAAACAAAGTCTAATCTAAAACGATTTAGAGCCATGGTCGATTGATAAAACAGTTAGCACGTACATTTGATGCTAACCGAACGAAATTACGTACTACAATTATTAACAAGTGGATTCTCCGACAACAAAATTTCATCTTCAAAGCACATGCAGGTCCATGTATTCTTAATGCAATGTTCTACTTTATGGTCGCTCTAGAAATACATATAACTTGAAACACACAAAAATTAACCTGATTATTTAAAATAAGTTCTATATACTGATTATGTGTGGTAAAACAGCCGTATATTCACAATACTGATTTTTTTTCAAAATGTAAGATCAAAGTTATTATATTATTTTAGAACATCTTTAATAAATGTCACAATCATTACGTCAAAAAATATAGTGCACAACTTTGGGTATACCAAATGGAAAACTGAATCATACTAAACCTATGACGTACATGTTCATAATAATGTGAGCTTTATCCACCAGAAGAAAAAACTCAGATTATAGAATACAAAAATTCTTTTGACAATATACTTGATTGTTGTGACATCTAATTAAGAAAGGTTGGTCACAAAATGAAGATACAATCCAAGTAAAAATAATTAAATGAAGGTAAAAAAAAGAAGAAGAGGTGACCCATTGTACCAGGAAACATCAAAAAGAAAAGACTCTCTATCACATCGAAGTAAAGTGATTCGTTTTAATTTCCGATGTGGGAACACTAAAGTTGTAGTGGACCCTCTTAGATCCACCTCTCTTCCCTACCATTTTCTACTACACTCTTGGAAAATTTTATATATATTTAAAGTGGGAATAATAAAGGATATATGTTATCCAAAATAATCACTAACAAGCCTTATCTAGTTGAACCATTTCGCAACAACTATTCTAAAATTATATAAAGTTAGAATTAACAATAGAACCAAAACACAATAAGAGCTAAGTGTGTTATGGTAATGTAGACTTTTCGATACGAAATATAATAATATTACCAATACTCCATAAGATTTTATAGTGTTGTATTCTTAACTTACAAACCTTCAACTTTTATGGTTTGGTATTGTTTTTTTTCTTTTCAATATTTAGATTGACAAAATCACATACATAACATAAAATCCACCCATAAAATTTCTTTTTAATTTATTATAATGTAGCAATGAGGAATCGAACCTCTGATGCAAAGTTATTAGTTGAATCATCATAACTACCAAACCAAGAGCAACTCGGTTGGTTTTAGGGGTTTTTGTTTTGTCTTAAATATATCAAATGCCAATTTGTTTCATTTGGGCCTTTGGTGCTTGAATTTAGTTTCATTTGGATATATTATTTTTAAACTTGGATGATAATTAATCTTTTTGGTATATGACTACAATTTAAGATTAAGAAATTGAACTATAACAAAAAATTTGAACATATATGGTTTTGACTTTTAGTTTCTGTATCGAAATTTACTAAATGAAAATAATAAAATTTTATCAACAGAATAAATTTTAATAAATTATTATATATTAGATTTATTACAGAAAATCTACAGTAAAATATGTAGAAATATTTTGATAAATAGAGATGAACTTATTTTGTATTATTGAAGGATATGGGAAGCTCTTATGTATATAAATAATTTTTTTTGTCAACTAGTTTATCAGTTTTTTATCCTACCCTTCCACTCTAAGAATTTATAAAGAGAGTAATATTGCTTGTCCACATGTTCTCAACAAGTAAATAAAGTTATTATAGAGAATAAATGATATTTGACAAAAAAATAAAAAATAAATAAATGATATGCTTTTCAGTTGTTTTTAGGATGTGGTCAAAAATCTAAATTTAGAAAATTAATTTTGCTAAAGTTGAATGGATAATATAGATGTCGAGTTGCTCTGATGGTTAGGATGATCTAGCTAATGACTTGACACCAGATTTTGATTTCTACCCGCTGCATTATAGTAACTTAAAAAAAGAATTTTAGGGTTGAACTTTAAACTAAATGTTGATAAAAAAAAAAATGGATAATATTAATTCTCCAGTCAATGAATTTAATGGATAATAAAGTGAGTTTCTTAAACTAAAAGTACGAGACTGTTAATTATTTTTTCGTCCAAAAAAAAAACTAAAAGTAGGAGAAGTTTTAGTGGGGGACCGGAAAATAAAAGTAATTTCCAAGCAAATTGAATTGAAATGACATAGTCTGCTACCATGTAGGACATAGTGTGTTTCATGCTCTTGCTTCAAATGAAACTTAGACACGACGACATCATTACACATTTGAGAGAGGAGGAAATATGGACGATAGGATTTTTTCGATTTACTTGTTTAATAAAATGTAAAGAATGTATGATTGAATACGTACTGTCGTTAGGTATAGGTATAGAGTGAGAGTAGGGTGGCTAGAGAGCAATGTTAAATCATTAGAGAAGCCTAGAAAATGAATCACGAGATCGCTGAAGAAATGGTCAGAACCATATACTGTAACACTACCTGATTCTATACTAGTTTCCGTTCTCTGCTCTCATTGGCTATTGTTGGGACACCTACTTCTTTCCGTTCACTTTTGTATTAAATCCGTTCCTTAATTAACTTGTCATGAGATTTGGTTCTGCAAACTCTAACAAAATAAAAACTAACATTTTAACCAAAAACACTAGAAATAATCTTTACTTGGAGAGTAGAATGTTAAAAAATGAGCGGCCAAAATCAGCTCAATAAAAAATGGGTGACCAACATATTTTTCAAATAAACTATCTAATTTAACTATTCAACCTAACATATATACAACATAATTTATCTAATCTATCTATCCAACTCTAAATAACTTAATCTTATTAGCAAAAGAATATATCAGAAACTAACCTTGATTAGAGGCAATGACCAATGAAAAGAAGTAAGGAAAATAAATCATTTTTTCTTATTATATAGATAAATTTCCAACGGTAAATCTGTATAGAATCCATCAAAAATCCATTTTGGAGGGAGGAGAATCAAAAATGTCCATCAGATTTATTGGTGTTGGGAATTCGTCAGGAGTGCTTAGATGTTGTAACAGTTTTCATATGGATATATATCTATCAAAAACTACCTACGAATTTTTAACAGACTAAAATTCAGGTTCGAAATTCCTAACAGTTGAATTTGCCATTCAAAATTTCATCATATTGGTAAAAAGAAAAAAAAGTGGAAATTAAGGTACGATGTAGCAAACCGGTGAATGTGTCACCCACCATTCACACAAAAAGAGAAATCTATAGATATGGATGAGAAAATATAAAGTACAACAATAGTGATATACATATAGCTATTTCTCAACTGTCAAAAGCTTGCAAGTTGCATGCATGGACCTCAAAATGCATTCTCAAACCCAAAATATAACAAGCTATTTCTTTAGAGAAACAATTCTTTCAAATACGAATTATCTGAAGGTGAAGGGGAATTAAAGTAATTAGCTCGGCAGTAAGATAAAAATGTTAACTAAGAAAACTGACCAATGTGAATCTATATTGTATGAAGAAAAGGGTAAAAATGAATAAGGCTTTCTTAGGTTTAAGACGATGACACATCGTTGTGTTTTGTCAGAGAGACCCCATTTTCATACAAGTCAATTCTTCGAGGATATATGGTAATATATATATGAAGTCTCTTTCCACTCAAAAGCAAAGCTTGTTAGCTTCTGCTACGTCTTATATACAAATGTATCGTTTTCTTCTTTACATGATACATGTTTTCGGTCCCCTACCATCTTCTTCCTACTTTTATTTCATGACTGTTTCCTTTACGATCTAATTTTTAGGTCAGAGAATCTAATTTTCATCCCATGCGTTGGCCCACTCTATTCAAGTACAATATTCGTTCTTAAATTAATTAATAGCCGTTATATTACTACAACATCGGTCTGAAATCCGTTTGAAAAGTAATTTTCAATGGATTTTATACGAAAAACTTCTGTTTGGTGTACATCATTAGAAAAAATATCCGTCACAAATTTATATGTATTTTTGTAATGGCTCCTGACAGCTACTTATCCGTCATGTATGTTCTCGTTATGAGTGACAAATATGATGCTCGAAGTCTATAAGTTTTTAGAGATAAAGCAATTGATCAGACCCCTTGCTCGACGTTCTGAAGGCCCTCTTTTATAGTCGGGATCCTTGAGGTTTATTTTATCCCGTCGTTGAAGCTGTAATGATGATCTATTATCACGATGTGGGCCCATGACTAGAGCATCATTGCCTCGAGGCGTGTCCGCCGAGCTATGGGGCAGTTAATCTGCTTGTCAGCATTTAATGCTTACTGAGCGGCTATGCCTAGCTAATGATCAAGTAATGTTACAGCAGTGCATTAAATGTGTAGTGAAGGGCTGAGGACGTGCAGCTATAGTGTACTTTTGTGTTGAGTATGAGGATGGCCTTGCGCCCTATGGACGAGTACATTGATATAGGCGAGATCTTGTTTTCTGCTAAGTGTTGTGTGGGCCTGTCGAAGCCATATAGGTCGATTCCACCGTGAGGCCCACCTTCAACAGATATATATATATATATATAGTCTATTTTCATAAACTTTACAAAATATTTCTATTGATATGATTGAAACTGTTCGGTATTATTCTTGCGAGCACTCATTAAACAAATAAGAAACAAATTTCAAACAAACACACACAAAAAGATAATAATAACAATAAACATTTGGCCATAACTTTCTTTTTGGTCATTTTCAAAAAAAAAAAAAAACGAATAAAATTTTGTTTTTGGTCAACGCAATTATAAGTACGATTTAATTGATTTGCTTCTCGTGAAGAAAGATACTGAAAATGAAGTTAATGTTCGATCGAGTCTTATTATGCATATAATGGTCCATCGTGCTGTTCTCTCTTTTGCTTTTCTCTCTATTCAACGTTGGCAAATCAATGTTGTCTCTGTAATTATGAAAATAATATATATTTGATTTTGAGTTAATTACTAATATGGTGTGTATAATATGGTTAATTACTAATATAGTGTGTGTGATGTTTGAAGATTGAAACAAATTTTGAAAAGTCTTAAATAACAATTGATTTTTGTTTTATTACTGAAATACCACTCAAAAAAAATAATTAAAAATTAAAACAAAACAAAACTAACCCTAATTTTTTTTACAGTTTCATCTTCTTCTCTCTCGATTCAAAAACCGCATTCTTTTCTTCTCTCTCATTTTCTCCGCCATCTTCTCTTCTCTCTCGTTTTCTCCGCCGTGAACGTCGCCGCCTCTCCGTCTTCTTCGCCTCACATTCTCCTCTCGGTCCCTTCTCTTCGTATTCTATCCTCTGCCTCTCCGTCTGCGTGTGAAGGAGGTAAGAAAACCTTCACCTCTTCGTTTTCTCTTCTCCGGCCATGTCTGGTTTCTTCTGTTTTTCAGGGTTTCTGCTGTTTGTCGGATTTGGAACTCGGGTTTTCGAATCTGGGTTTTGAAATGAGGCTAAGATTTGTTGTAATCTTAGAATTTAGGAAGTAGTTTTTGAAATTTTATTGTAATCTTATAATCTTGGTTCATTAGTATGTGATAGACATTGTAAGAATTAGTAGACTTTGCTCAAAAGTTGCATATATTTGTTCATAATTTGGACTGCCTAATTCAAGGTGTAGTAGACTTTGCAAGTATTGTGGTAGACGCTATATGAATTAGTAGACTTTGTAAGTATTGTGGTAGACGCTTATGTTTTTTAATGATTTGGACTGGTTAGTTAAGGTTTAGTAGACTTTGCAAGTAGTGCAGTAGAGTATGGTTATTGGGTGGTAAACTTTATATTTAGTATAGTAGACTATGTTGGTAGACATGATTTTGTTTTCTGGGTGGTAGGCTCTGGTTTGAATAAATGACAGAGTAGTAGACTTTGTCTTAGCCGTTTGATAGATTTTGGTAGACTTTATGGGATGTGTGGTAGAACTTATGCTTGATTGATAGACTTTTTCTGGTTGATTGGTAGACTTTATGGTGGACTTAACAGAGGGTTTGACAGATGGTTTGTTAGACTTAATTTGATTTGTTTCTGTCTGTTTTTGTTTGAACTGAACAACTATGGCGGCGGGAAAAGAGTACCCTCGGAAGTTTTATCGACACGACGTAGCGAGATTGATAAAGAAGAGCATTAACCATCATAGTCGTCTTAGTGAGCTTACGCATATGATGATATGTCTTATATTGCTACGTAATCTACACATCAAATGTAAGTCTATTATGAAGGGATTGTTACATAGTTAAGTCTATCATCACTGTCTTCAAAATCTACTATGCAAACAAATATCGTCTACTAGTAAGAGTTTCTAACATATAAAGTCTAGTACACTTACGTACACCTAAGTCCTAAAATTGATACTTTAATGTCTACTAGGAAGGTATGTTATGTACACCTAAGTCTACCACACCTCAAGTAAAAGTCTACTACATGAAGAAATTTCCCCCTCTTATCCTTCATGTAACTCTATCATGAAGGCCCTGAAAGTATACTACACATGCATTTTAAGTCTACTACATAAAATTCTTTCTTGGAAAATTCGATACATTTAAGTCTACCACACATGAACGGAAAGTCTACTACACATAGAAATTTCTTCCTCAAATCCAAACTATTAGGTCTACTACAAAGGGTTTGTTCCCCATACCTAAGTCCACCATTAAGAACTTCAAAGCCTACCACACTTGAACTTATAGTCTACTACACATAGGAATTTCTTCCTCAAAGCTATACTTTTAAGTCCATCATGAAGGGTTAGGTGATTTACGTATGTCTATCATGAAGGTTTTGAAAGTCTACCACACATGAACTGAAAGTCTACTACACATAGGAATTTCTTCCTCAAATCCATACTGTTAGGTTTACTACGAAGGGTTTGTTCCACATACTCAATGTCATACTTTTAAGTCCATCACGAAAGGTTGGGTGATTTATGTAAGTCTATCATGAAGGTCTTCAATGTCTACCACACATGAACTGAAAGTCTACTACACATAGGAATTTCTTCCTCAAATCCATACTGTTAGGTCTATCACGAAGGGTTTGTTCCCCATACCTGAGTCTACCATAAAGTCTACCACAGTTGCACTTATAGTTTACTACACATACGAATTTCTTCCTCACAGCCATACTTTTAAGTCCGTCATGAAGGGTTGGGTGATTTACAAAAGTCTATCATGAAGGTCTTCAAAGTCTACCACACTTGCACTTACAGTTTACTACACATAGGATTTTCTTCCTCAAATCCATACGTTTAAGTCCATCACGAAGGGTTGGGTGATTTACGTAAGCCTATCATGAAGGTCTTCAATGTCTACCATACATGAACTGAAAGTCTACTACACATAGGAATTTCTTCCTCAAATCCATACTGTTAAGTCTACTATGAAGGGTTTGTTCCCCATACCTAAGTCTACCATAAGGAACTTCAAAGTCTACCACACTTGCACTTATAGTTTACTACACATAGGAATTTCTTCCTTAAAGCCATACTTTTAAGTCCATCATGACGGGTTAGGTGATTTACAAAAGTCTATCATGAAGGTCTTGAAAGTCTACCACACTTGCACTTATAGTCTACTATGAAGGGATTATTTCATATACCAAAGTCTACCATGAAAGTTTTCTAAGTCTACTACACTTCAGTTCAAGGTTTACTACACTACTAAATATCGTCCGGAACTTCGTACCTCAAAGTCTACTATGAATGGTTTGTATTCACTATCATAGTCTAACGTATCGGGTAAAGTTTACCACACATAAGCGCGTTTAGTGTAGTAAACTTCGTAACACGCGATTTACTTATTTAGCACTTTTCATTAATGACATTTTCGTAAATACATTTTTTTTCCTAGACATAATAAAGGTAAAATTGTATTTAAAAAAACTTGGAAACCATTCTAGTAATTATCAAAAATTACAAACCATTTGAATAAAACTCATATTTTTACACACATAGTAAATCACTCTTTGATTTTTATGTTTGTTTTGCGACATCGATCTCAACACATGTATAATTTGGTAGAAGAAACAGTAGCTTATAGTATAAAATTTCGTGTACGCTCAAAAATATACTCCTTATCAATGACACTATTCTCTGTTTTGCTTAGATTACATAATACATAAGTATTCACATTTATGAGAAGCTAGCGTAGCAAATTGTAATATAAAATTTAATTCTCTAACCAAAAGTAGGTGTGATAAAAATAATTATAATCAATTAGTATAGAGGTCAATGATATTAGACCCATATAATCATTTAAAACAAAGTTTTCTATACATGTAATGCTAAGAATTATGCTGTTTTTTCTGTTATAAATTGACATGTAGTTTTTCTTCGGGGAATTCCAAAAATACTTTTTTTAACATGCCAATTTTCAAAACTTATATTTTTTTTGGAAATTGTGAGAGAGAAATAAATATGAGGGGACACTTTTCGAAAAATGACATATCAAAAAAGACATTTCTTAAAATTCCTCTTCTTTTTTTTGGGTTAAAAGTTGACATGTAGTTTTAAAATTTTAAGTGGCATATACTTATGAAATCATGTTGTTTCTCGTTATATAAAAATAACATGTGAGATTCTATTCGGTCTACAGGAAATAATGGACAGAAATTCCTAAGTCTTGAACTCAGCAAGATCATCTCCATCTCGGGTATTCGTTATCAATTCGGAAGAATTCTTTCTCGAGAATCCATCCAAATAAGAAGGCAGTAGGGCAACACTTTATCAACAAATAAATGGTAATTTGTCTATTCTGATATGGAAAATTTCCGAAAATATAGCAGAGATCTTTTGGGTAACGTCAAATCTAAACAAAAATATAATATTTATAGATTCAAATAAGTTGGAACCGCCTCTATGTTTTATAAATAGAGATCTTTCGAAAAGAGGATCGATTTTTTGGCATCAAACACTAATTAAACAATAAAATTCTACTTGGCATTCTCTACTTTGGTGATTTACTTGTTCTTCCAATTGATCAGAATCCTTACCCATCTTCCCTCTAAAATCTCAGAGTTGGATTTAGAACCCTTGTGCTAAATTCTGCTCGATCAATTTACAATACTATTCTTTAAATTAATATTCGATGAACTAATAAAGCTTTAAATCAATAAATTTTGTCGATTCCAAGTTAGATCAATATAACATTTAATATTTGAATCTCTTAAAAACGGAAAATTTTATTAATTTCAAATGTAAATTAATTTATTTAATATTAATTTAAAGAAAACTACTGTATTTGTTATTTTTCTTTTTTTTTTTGTCAACACGTGATATTAGAATACCAACTAGGTGAGAACATGCAGTGGGTAATCTATAAGCGATTCTCTCGCTGAACGCGCAAGAGTATCAGCCTTATAGTTAAGAGTACGAGGAATTACATGAATAGAGAAGGCAGTAAACAAAGACTTCAACCTATTATACTCTTCTTGATACGGTTGAAAGGCTGGCCAATCTTCGGGATTAAGAAGCACCTTTCGGGCATCCATGCAATCCGTTGCTAGCTCCACTTCTGGAAGTTGCGCCGCGATCATAGATTCCATAGCCCAAAGAATAGCTTCCAACTCTGAATGCAGTGGCGTTAGGCTTCTCGTAATTCTTCTTGCTCCTGTGCGTTCTCCACTTGCTGTTTCTGAAAAATAAATCCACCCCAGACCCGAAACACTGTCTGAGTTTTTCCATGAGGCATCAACGAAGCATCTATAACCCGTGAAGGATGGGTTTACAGTCAAAGGTAGAGACACCTCTGACCAAATCGGAGCTGAGCTTCTTGACCCTATGTGTCTTGTGTGATTTATTTTCTGTTTTGCTTGGGACCATTCGGTCCTGTCTTGCTCCGCTTGAG
>OVAX01003907.1:4548-16365 GCA_900406405.1 Lepidium africanum | reverse complement strand
AAAAAAAAGGAAAAGACTGACCAGTGTGCGAAGAGGATTCAAAGCGGCCCGAACGGTGAGACGAAGGAGATCTGGCCATCAGATATGTAAGAAGAGGTATAACAGGAAAGAAAGCACGACACACTCTTTGTAGAGTAAATGAGCTCCAATGACAGTCGGCTCGCCGGAACCTACGAACCAAGGCCGATAGCTCTTTGGCTTCAAGAACAGGCTCGTAAAAGACTGAAAACAAAAATAATAGTAGTAAGCTCGTGAATTGAATAAGAAGGAACGCGCGTTAAAGAATCTCTATTCTACAGAAAGCAAGACCATAAGCGAGGTGACTAGAATCTAGCACTTGGTCAGGAGGGAAGTCTCCAATCGATCCCGNTAAGCGAGGTGACTAGAATCTAGCACTTGGTCAGGAGGGAAGTCTCCAATCGATCCCGGACAGAGGTTGAAGCAGAAGGATTTCTCGAGCCATCCGTCTTGACGAACTAGAAGACCCTCGAGAAACTTAACTCCCGGATATGCACTAGCATAAAAAATTGGGCGAGGCCTAGATCTACGAATAGGAAAAAAGCTGACAAAAAATCCCCAAGGAAAGCGTCTCGCCAAGCTAGAGAGCAAGAACTAATGACGCGACCATTGAACACATGAAATTGGGAACCATTTGCTTGAAAGAAAGACCCAATGAGTTGAGCAAAGAAAGTAGAGGTGAGGGAATCGGAAACGAAAGATTACAGTCATCAAAGAAGGAAGAAGAAATCGAAGCATAACCAGGAAGATAGTTAGAAGAGAGACGAAGATAATTTTCACCGGAAACGTGATGCTTGACCCTAAATTCTTCTAAATCGTTTTCAGTGAGAAGAGGGTGACGAGAATCGGAACGACCAGAAATACCAGTGGTGGAATGTACCTTTGATGATGATGGATTTCTGAAAGATGTATGTGGAGCCATAAGAAACGAACAGTAAATGAAGCAAAAGTCGAAAAAAAAGTGAGGAGCAAGAAAGAAGTACGAAAGAGAAAAACAATGGAAATAAGAAAAGAAAACAGTAATTATAAGGATATGAAGCATTTTTACCTTGGGAATCGTAATGGGAATCTGTCGAGCTGAAAACGAAAGAAAATGGCAGTTTATAAGAGCCCCTAAGCCCGAAAAACCCGGGATCACGATCAGTCGTGGGGGAAAGAAAATAGCGGGAATCATAATCAAAATCTCATCAAATACTCCGGATTTAATAAGATTTGGGGGCAGTTGGTGAGACACAATTAATCGGGCCCATTAAAGAGAAGCCCAATTGAAAATCAGCTCGGGATAATAAAGGAAAGAAAATCACTGCGAGATCAGAACAATAAATGCAGAATCAATACAAGCGAGATCGACGAAAACATAAAAGGAAACAGTGTACTCGTCAGCAATAAATGATAATTGATTTGATGAGGCGTAATGGATGGGGTATACAACGATAAAAGGAGGAGGCCGAACTGCGGAAAGGGGGGTCCCTCATTAAGAGAATAGGACCTTGTACTGAAAAACTTCCTTTCTTTGTAAAATTTTGTTGAATCTTTAAATAAGAATTTAAGGATCAACATATAGTATACATAAATCGGTCTAGTTGCACAAATTGTTGTATTACAATTTTAAACCATTAATTAACTGAACCTAAACCAATTTTAGACCCGACCAAATCTCAAATAGACAACGTTTATCCTAATTCGCTTGAATTCCGTTGTTAATTTGAGATTTGGTTAGGTTTAGATTCGATTAATTAATGATTTAATATCGTAACCAATTATTGGTTTACAACAAAACCATAATTATTCAGCAATTTGTGCAATTAGACCGATTTTGTATACTATGTGTAGAATTCGGTAGTTACTATCTAATTTTTGGTGCAATTAGGTTTTGCATGTATACTTTTGATGGAATTAGACATAAGATCTAAATATAGGTTGATCTATTGTTATATCGAAACTTTGGGGTGGAAATAGACCATCCACCATAAATGGAACATATATGCTAAGTTTGAAATTGGAGACTTGTTGGCTTGATAGGAGCTTGAGTCTTGAAATGATCACTTGAAGATGAAGTAAATATAAATTCATGTTATCCTTAGAGCTAGTAAAGTGAACTTTAGAACTAAATGAAAAACTCTTAGTCTATACTTGGAGATCTAACAATGTTCACTCAGAGGTATTCTTTGATACTTGGAGGTTCAAGAGTAGTCCCTCATAAATATTTTTGACTGTTTCTCACAAACTTCTTCGTTTTCTTATACCAACACTTAATCAAATAAGGAGTTGTCCACAATCAGCTGAAATTCATCCAACTCTCAAGCTTTCTAACCATTAATCAAATATAATCTCCCTCTTATTCATTTTGTTTTTCTCTTTGGCATTTCACCAAACACCTTATGTGCATTCCTTGAATTCTTGTATTTGCCATAAAAATCAACAAAATCTTCTCTCTTAGATGCATCATAATCAAACCCAAGACCAATCTTACTTGAAATTATAACCCAAACCACATACTTTATTATAGCCTCACGATTCCAATCTTACTTTTAAATCATTCACTTTTCCATGTTCTGTCAAAGAAAGTAGAGAGACAAGTTATAGTAGATATAATGATAGGGAAGCTTGGTCTCCAATTTTGATTTCTTCCTTGAAGCGTTTGCTACAACCATGCACCTTTTTTGTCGTCCGTGTATTAATATAAAGGGGAAATAGACCCCCAAAAAATTCACAATAACAAAATCAAACTACAACTTAATAACAACATAAAATTTGTTAAACATAATGACTGTTGCTAGCCGAAGCATCTCGGTCTTCGAAAATGGAAGACACCAACCAAGACGGAGCCCCTAATGCAATGTATGAATTATAGTGTTCACCCTTGATAACACTCTTTAAAATGAAATAAAAGATCTTTAAGCCAAATTAATAGGAAGCCAAATTAATAGGTTCTTCAAATTAATTTTCAGTGAAAAAAAAAATGAACTTTATATATTATTTCTCTGTTCAAGCCGATGTGCTAGCTTTACAGGAAGATAGCTTAATCGCATACGAATTAAAATGAGACTGAAAACTTCTGAACCTTGTCAGATAGACATGTATCTTGGCCAACTAGAGGGATGCTGAATTGCCTCATACACACTTCTGTTTTCAATCCAAAATTCCACATTTGTGTATCTTAATTCGTGGACACCCTGAACAGTCCAGAGTAATGCTTGCCAGTCTGCTAATAGCCAGGATAAAGTAGGAAGTAGAGCATCGAGCATGGTGTTTAACATGTCCAGTGTGATCTCTGCTAATCCAAGAAACGCCACACAAATGAGGAGGAGACATCCACGCCATACCGATATTACATTTGATCATACCTGGGGAAGGACGAGACCACACCATAGATGAGCATAACCCCCGTAATATTGCAGAAACATCTGTTTGATGTTCATTATCCAGTCATCCATAGCCTTTGAAATCAATATATTTGAGTCGCTGGGTTTGTTAGCCAAAATAGTCTCATTTTATTCCTTCCAAATTTCCCATATAATCCACGACAGAGCCTGTGTTTAACAATTGTTGTTGCGTATATCCAAGACAAGATTCAAGAATAATTCCATCACATGCACCAAATCCCTGTTCGGACTGCAGCTAAAACAAGAGAAGCATGCCATACACCACACTTTCTTTGCAGCAGTACAATCAAACAATACATGTTTAATTGTTTCCGGTTCTTTCTTGCACACTTGACAAACCTGATTAACATTGATACCATGAGTTACTAGGCATTCTAGAACCGCTAATGCTCCTGAGAGGGCCCTCCAAAAGAAGAACCTAATTTTTTGGCATGGTTCTAATTGTAACACCCTGCTCCTGATCCTAAGAGACAACGTATTTTTTCTTGGTATTGCCAAAACTACCTTTTCTGAAAAATTGATCGACACCAAAACCTTGTTCAAAATTCTTGTAAAAGGGAAAATAAAGAGGGGTGAGTATAAATACTCAGTGAGGAGATCACTTATGCCCACCAAATCATAAAGCTCTAACCTAATTCACACAAAGCTTATCCTATACACATAAAGCAAACATGTACAACTAGTATTTTTCAACAAGTTGTACCAAACATGTCGGATTGCCTATAACAATTAACTTCACACACATCGACTCAACCATCCTCTAAATGGCTTCAGAACTACAACAATCTATCATGTTATATGCCATGGAAGCGACATCCCGTAGCTCGATACATTCCATGAAAAAATATATTCATGGAAGCGACATCACGTAGCTCAGTTCATTCTATTTCAACAGTCTTTTCATGGATGCGATAGCCCGTAGCTCCATTCATTCCATGTCAACAATAGTTTATGGAAGCGATAGCCCGTAGCTTGATACATTCTATTTTAACGGTCTCTTCATGGAAGAGACAACCCATAACTTGATACATTCTATGTCAACCCGTTAAGATAATCTAGATTAATCAATTTGCCTCTTTCACTACACACAATAGCCAATAGTACATGTCTTCTAAATGTAGCATAATCACACAAACATATATATATATATATATATAGTTATAAATAATCACATCAATCATCTTATTTTCACACGATCACCAAATATCATAGCATACTATTATATAAACCTAAATATATAAATAATAATATTTCTAAATAAAATAAGATTAACAATTGTATAAATTAAGAAAAAGCTAAGGACTCGTAGATCACATCCTCACCTAAGCCTAATACTGAAAATAGATGGAAAACAGACAGTCGATTTAAACCGATCATTCCCGATGAATGCCCCATTTTTATAATCTTAATTGGCAAAACATCTGAAAGCTACACTCTTGGGGCTTTCCAATGATGGGTTGATCGTTTTCTACCTCCTTATAGTTTTCTGAAAAAACACTTATGAAGTTTCCGTATCTGAAAATTTGATAAACGAAAATCTTCCTAAATAAATGATCATAACTTTTAGAACAAAACTTAAATTGACAAACCATTTTTGGCTATAGGTCGATCTAGAGGTTTAGAATCTACTGACCAAAATTCAGCCAATTTGGAGTTGACTTACTTCCGCTTCTCCTATCTCTTTCACATGATCAATTAAGATGGTGGCTAGGAATCTTCTCTTTAGAGTTTTCTAAGGATTCTTTTATGTATATATATATATATATATACACATATGTCTAAGGTTTCTTTATTTATTGAGTCTGATGGGCTAGAAACTTTATTTCTAATTGGATCTAAAAAGACGGGTCTCACACTAATGTTCAAGATCTTTTTAACTTTATTTATGTTCTGGAATTGGGTCTCTGAACGTATGTGATTGTGACGCCAGACAGGTACTACTATGAAAAGAGTAGCTTTCATCTTTTGTGAAGGCCCAACACTAATAATCGTTAGCCTCAACATAACTAGTGTCGTGCCCAAGAGTAATTGAATTGGGCATTTGCCCAGAGCTACACCTAAAAAACTAAGTTTAGATGGCCACAATATTTAAAACATTAGGTAAGTTTAAGTATTTAAGTTGATAAATTTGCATGTATATTATTTGAGAAACATAACATTATGATACTATTAATATATTATATTTGTAACCACATGTACAGTACTAGAAAACAACTCAACTTTGACCATGATTAGAATTATAAATTGGTCAAAAAAAATAATTGCTTTGATTAATTTTTGACCAATAAAAATTTTCAATCAACGATTTTTGACCGTTCAATATTGATCAAAAATTAATCAAAACAACTGTTTTGACCAATTTATGATTATAATCATAGTCAAAATTGAGTTGTTTTCTAGTAGTGTATATATTATCGTCAAAAAGTGGTCAAAATATTTTGATAACATATCGATTGGTCAAAATATTTTGATTATTTAATGACCAATTTATAGATTATAGCTTGGTATTGTGTATGTTTTGAAAAAAAAAAGATTTTATCATCTTAAAGATTATAATAAAAAATTTGAGGGCAAGAGAGAAAACTAAAAACACCCATAATTCATGAGAATTTGTCCATATAGATTAAAAATGTGGGTCGATTCTCTGGATATTCTACTTATTAACTTTGTGTTGTTCATTGCAAAATTGAACTCAGTTGTTTGCTAAGAAAAATAAGGAGACAATGGTCAAGATAAGTACTTCCATTTCTATGTGCAACAGAACTTTAAATTCCTCAAGTCCCAAACATCTTCTCTCCACTTGTTCTATTAGTTCTCTAGGATCTCTATCTATATTTGAAAATAATTTATAATTGTATATGGAACATGTCGTTCTGGTGGAACCTTGGAGACACCTAACTTTGCAGAATGGAAAACATTGAAACAACACATGATGTATATCCCAATCTCACACTAACATCAACATTCATCAAAATATATATTTGTCTCGAATTTGCTTTAACTACTATACAATATGAGAACACTTACCAGAAAAAATATTGGATCTTTCGAGTACTTTTAATATTCCAAGCATGAAATAGGTATAATAACTTATGACAGTTATATTTACTTTTTATGGGTGTAAATGGTAATAACAGAATTATGTTGAATGCAAAATTTTGTGGATTATTTTTTTGTGCGAGATCTTGCGAAATTACTTAAAATCAAGTGGTAACAGCTGTATTCTGCTGAATGTTGAATCTGGCGGAATTTTTTTTGAATAATTAGATCGACAAAATCCAATTCATAGCCAAAGTCTGCCCTAGAATTTCATTTAATCTTACCTTTGGTAGTGGTTTGAACCCTTGATACTAGATTTATATACCAAAAATATATATTTAAAACTCGAGCTAAACCGATTCTAGCCAAAATAAGTAATATATAACACATGTACAATATTATTCATAGTTAATTGTATATTTTATTTTATGTGGAATCTAGCAGAATTACTTAAAATTAAATGGTAACAGGTGAATTATGCTGCATGTAGATTCTTGCATAATTTTCCTTGTCAACAATTAGATCGACAAACTACGATTCATAGCTAAAGCACGCTCTAAAATCTCTTTTAATTTACTTCATGTAGTGTGGAGGGATCGAACCCCTGATGACATATTCATATACCAAAATAATCAAATTTAAATATATCCAAACGAAGAACCGAATATTGTTCTAAGTTTTATTAGGAAACCAAAACAATCAAACTATGAAAACTGTTGAAGGACTGAAATATAAATATAAACAATATATATCTATAATTTTAAATATTTTTGATTGAAATAAATATATATATACAATTAATTTAAATAAAGTAATTATTTGATATTAAGATATTTACTTTGATAATTATAATAATTATATATTTTATTAAATTGTTAATTGTGCCACAAGAGAATAAAGCCCATATTTTTAACTATTTTCTCTCTCATAAACACGATTTAAAGAGAGAACATCGGAACTTCTTAAGTTTGGAGACCCGCGGCGAACAGAGGCTCTCGTAGCTCCGGTGTGATCGTTGCCGGTTCTCCCATCGGTCTTCTTTCTTTTAAGCTTAGTTGTACTAGATGGCGTGGTCTAAATCGGAATCTGTGGAGGGTTGATTCGATGGCAGATCTGGTGTTATCTTCTCCGGCGAGGCTTCCTCCGCCGCATCGAAGGTGGACCGGTTGTGGTGTTGTGTTGATGTGAGCCTCCGGAGTCTCACAAGCTTTGCCGTGTAGTTCTTTGTCACCGTCGTGCTTCAAAGACCCTCGTTTGGTCTTTTATCATTGATTTCTCCACGCCGGTCATTGGCTTTGCTATCAAAGATTCTCCTTGCCGTGTAAAGTCCTCGCCTCCCAAGGTTGCCTTTAGATCCTTAGTATTTGCCTCAGTAAAATTTTAGTTTTGGTTATCCCACCGGAATATGATGTCTCGGCCGAAGAGGAAGATGTGAATGGTGTGTGCTTTGGTCATGGTTGAGCTGTCGCCGGTGTTTCTTTCAACGGAGCCTCTGTATTATCTCTCAGTTTTAAAGTTTTGTTTCCAAATCTAAAAAGATCAATGTCGTGGTGAAGGATAAGCTGGCCGTAAATGAGGGGGTCTTCTACCAGCCTCTCTGGAGTTTGCATCCTCTCTCAACTAGATTTCAATAATAAAGGGACCAAGCTGTTGCTGGAGTGGCTATGGCCGAGTGGTTTGGCTGGTGGATTTGTCCTTATCCGATGACCCAAAAGCACAAGTTTTCTCGATCTCTTTCAAAGTCTGTGACTCAATTAATTTGGTGTGGATCATAAGTGGATTAGTTTTTGGCTTGGACTATACTTAATTGGGTTGTGGGATTAAGTTTTATGTCTCCTAGTTGTCTTCTCTGCCTTAGAAACACTTGTCTATGGTTAGATGGAGCATTAGTTTCTCGGAGTAGTCTTGTCTTTGTCTATGTGGTACATCTAGGTTTTTCTCGATTGATATTAGTGTTGTAGTCATTGTCTCTTTCCAATTGAGCATGCTCTTTGTAGCAATCGACATTGACCATCTTAGGAGTGAGAATCATCATTTGCAGAGAAAACCAGTCGGTGTTTTCATGTCATCGTCCATAAGTCCCGGGAAGGTTGTACGGGAATACTTTAGGTCGTATGAAAGACTTAATTCACAATTGTTATGTGGTCTATTGTAATTCTCAACCTTTGTAATCCTTATTTCCATTATCAATCAGATGAAACTTAGTGAAATTTTTTTTTTGTTAATTGTGCAATTCAATTTATGTAAGAATTTAACTATAAGTATGAATAATAATAAAACATGCAGCGTATATCTAAACTAAAACTAGTTAATAATTTTATATTATTTATAATTATTTCTTAGTGAGTTGTGGAATTAGATAATGAAATAGCTGATGAATTTTGGTGTGTTTGTGAATGGTAATTGAGGAATGGAAAAGTTGAGGAATAAAAAAATTTATCACATTCCTCAATTACCAGTTAGACACTATATTTCAAATATCTAATCATTCACAGTTCTACACATGGATTAGTGTATACATTGATTAAAGCATATATTGAAAAAAATTGATTGTTGATACCTCAATAGGCTAGTGGCCTAGCGTCTAAACCTAATTATTGGCATACCAAGATTCAACCTAGTTCAACCCTTCTCTTCCACTGAGATAAATTGGACTTAGGACTAATATCAAAAAAATACTTCAAAAATGTTGAATTAAGATATTTATTTTCATGACTTGTAGTTGATGCAAAATAGTTTATATACAATGAAGGCAATGTCTTGGAATATGCCAAAGAATTAACTATCTCTAATCTCAAACTACATACAAAGCAAAAACTTTAGCTAGTAGGGAGCTCGATAGCCCAAGGAAGAGATTTGGTTCCGCACAACCTTATTAACAATGCAGGTAAGACCAAAAGAATCGGTCCATATCCTGTTATGAATCCTAGCATTTTTTTCTCTCCAAATGTAATAAATGGAGGTTTGAAAAGCCATCCTAGAAAAAATACAATCCAAACACCTCAGGTAGAAGATGAGAGGAAAGAGATAATGTCATACCAACAAGTAGTAATCGCATTGGAGAGAAGCCCAACACAAAGATTCATCCATACCGTAAACTAAAGAGACAGAAAAAAAAAAGATGATCTCTCGATCCATCTTGTTCACCACATAAAACATAACATTAGTTCTGTCCACAAAATTGTATACAAACACCAGTAGATAACCTATCCCTCACAGCAAGCCTAAAAATAAAGGAGAAACGAGGCAAAAACTGAGAGAATCAAATGAGGGATAGGTTATCTACTAGTGTTTGTATGCGACTTTGAAAATGAAATATGAAAATACTTTGCTAGGACCACAAAAACATAAACACATGACATATCTAGTGTCGTGCCTAAGGGCAATTGCATTGGGCATTTGCCCAGGACCACACACTAAAGACTAAATTTAGAAGGCCACAACCACAATATTGGAACTATTGGGTAAGCTTAAGTATTTTTTTGAAAACATTTTAAAAGGGGTGTAACACGAGGACTTCCGGGAGGTCACCCATCTTTGTACTATTGTTGTCCAAGCATGCTTAACTACAGAATTTTGATGGGATCTGGTGCATTAGTGGTGGTATGATCGCAACCAGCACTAATGCAAAGTGCATTAGTGCGGAGTTCCCGGGTAAGCTTAAGTATGTAAGTTGATAAATATGCATATATGTTATTTGAGAAACATAACATTATGATGCTATTAATATATTATATTTGTAACATCGAGTATTTAGGAATATTTTTTATAGATTATCACTTGAAAATTTTATATATATTATTGTGTATATCTTAAAAAAATTATTTTATCATCCTAAAGGTCACATTTTGTTTACTCGCCCGAGGCTTCACATAATATAAGCATGGCATTATAGCTACCCTGAAACCAAAGCCCAGAGAAACAACCATGCAATGCAAAGCGCGAACAGATGAAAAAACCTACTATGGTAAATGAGTATACTTCAAAGATGAAGATTAGGGAACAATAACGGAGAGAAAAAATCCCAAGAATCTCTTGGTAATGACAAAGTCGATAATTCTGGTGGTTTATTCGCTGACATGAGACTCTTTCGTAATCAATTAAAATCTCCTTCAAGGCTACTACACTTTGGGGGAGAGAACTTGCAGGAAAACATCGTATCGTCGGTGAACAGTATGTGGTTAACTCGTGGACAGTTGATAACAAGTTTGATGTCGTGTAGTTCACCTTCTGATTGTGGTTTTCTGCATAGCCCAGAGAGGACTTCACTACAGACGATAAAGAGATACGATGACAACGGATCACCTTGTCGGATGCCGCCTCGTCGGGGTATGACATTTCCTTGAACTGAGACATTGATAAGGAAAGCATAAGAGATGGTCTTCACACATTGCATCACCCCAATCACAAAGGTATTGTGAAACCCATTCTTTTTGATACTTGTTCCACAAAAGTCCATTCAAGCCTATCATAGGCTTTGCTCATATCGGTTTTTTACTACTATGAAACCGTTTTTGTGGCTCATAAATTATTTAGATAGTGAAGAAACTCATCATGAGGTATCATCAAGTTATTATGAATGGCTCTATTTTGAGTGAATGCAGATTGGTTCTTGGAGATGACTTTTTGGAGCGATGGCGTGAGTCGATGATTGATTATCTTAGCGCTAATTTTGTCGTAGGTATTGCATAGAGTGATTGGTCTGTAATCCGCTACCTTTCTTGGACTTTGAATCTTAGGTATCAAGCGGATATGAGTCTCATTGATTAAGTTTGGTATGGAACCAGAGGAGAAGATGGATTGGATCCCCTTAATAACAGTAGAGCTGATTGATGTCTAGTTATTTTGTAAGAAGAATGTAGAGAAACCATCGGGACCAGGGGCCTTATCCAAGTGAATATTATAGTGGGTTTGTTGAATTTCAGTGCTATCTGGATCCTTATCAATTTCTGATTTGTTGAATCAGAAACACAAGGTGTAATTGCTGCCTCAATGATTTCCTTTTGTTTTGTTTGCTCCGCTCTAGCAGAGGTGAAGATTTCTTGGTAGTAATTGTTGATGACATTTACTATCTGATGCTCCTCGTGAAAGGTATTTCCTTATGCATTTTCTATGGTAGAAAATATGTCGATTACAGCTTGTTTTTTGGTTGAAGCATGAAAAAAACTAGTGTTTCTATCGCGCATTGGAGCCACATATTTCAACTTTTTTGTTACTAGAAAAGTTCCTGTGATTGGTATTCTTGACTTAACTTTTTATTTCTTTCTTGGATTTTCAGTTCCTCACCATTAGGGTCTGCCAAAGCTTTTTCAAACTCTCCTTTCAACTTTTCAATTAACTCTTGATTGTTCTTCTTGTTTTTTTTTTTTTTTTT
>OVAX01003906.1:0-16375 GCA_900406405.1 Lepidium africanum | reverse complement strand
CTGCTACTATTTGTTATAATAAAGCATGGACTTACGCACTATAAGCCTTTTCCCTCATTTGGTCTTTTGGTGATGTAACTTTCACGGTATTTCATTGATCTTAGCTTTGGATTATTTCTCGGTTTTATTTTTTAGCTATATAAGTTAATGGACTGGAGACTTTGACTTTTGTTTTAAATAGTATTGATCTTTAGATAGCTCTTTGCTAGAGTTTTATGTGTGTATAGACAAGCATACTTTTTTCTCTCCTTGATGACATGTATAAACCTTTTCAAATTAGCATTACCCTGTATGGCATAGCTATTCATCTATGTCTTATTTTTGGTTATATATATAGGATCTCAAACGGATAGAAGATGCTGCTGCAAGAAGCATCTTGGTCGTAGAATTTTAGAATACAAGAAGTGGAACTCATGAAACTCCATAAACAAGAAGCTCTTCATCTTCTTAAGAAGAAGGAGAAAACTGACAACATCATAAAGGTTGAGGTAAACACTTCTTATGTCTTTGGTTTATAAAGAACATTTTGGGCTAAGTCAAGTCACTAACTAACACATGTTTCTTTCAGAAGAAGAAAGAGACAACGAAGAACAGAAGAAGAATGAGACTGTTGATCCAAAAAACCCAAAAAGCCTGCTTCTTCGTACTTTCTCTTCTGGTAATGACTAATAACTACAACTCCTGAATCCACAAAACAATCAGATCCCAAAATGACATTCTAATCTCGAATCCTATTTTTAAACCTCTTTTTATTAAAATTTACAGCAAAGACGCAAGAAAGAGCTTGTTGGAGTAGCATCCTAGAATCAACAACACAACTCTAACCGCTCACATTTCATTGAAATGGAAGGTAACATATATAATATGAAATAAGAATCTGATAAGAATGGTTTGATTAATATCATCATAAACTTTGAAACTGATTTTGATGATGAATAAACTTGTGTTGTAGAAACTTAGTGAAGAAGAAAAACAATTTATAATGGAAAAGCTGCAGAGTTAATGGAAGCTTACAAGAAAAAAATGGAATAGCACAATAAGACCGAGACTGCGTCGTAGAGAATTATTAACTAAGTAGAAAAAAAATGAGAATGTTCAAGTTTCTTCATATTGAACATCTCTACAAATAAAATGACTGCTATTTTTTTTATAGGATTCCTTCTTAAGTTGTGTTTGTTTCTGATGATTTTATTATTAATCGATTACAAACGAGAAATATTTGGTTGTATAATAAATTATATGAGACCAATCCTAAGAACAAATCTGCAAAAAATTATTTATAACAATCAATTAACAAAACACTTAAAACAACTTTAACAAAAAAAATAAAAGTTAGGCACTACAAGCAAAATCACCAAGTAGTTAGAATCATTCAATTAAAATTCAATTATTTTCACAACAAAAAATTGTTCTAAGCCATAACATATGTGTGAATACTGTGAAAGAGAAATACCAAATCCATGCATAGATCGAATATAAGATTAATTCATAGACTATCCTTCAATATCCATTAGAGTACTAATTTTAAAAATAATCATTAATACTTTACAGAAATTTATATTTTTAAATACACAGAAACTACAAACAGAATGCAAAATAATTTAAAAAAATATTTCACCACAAATAAAACTACGACCATATAAATTAATAGAAAATCCCGACCAACTACAAATACTTATTTTAACCAAAATTAAGAGTTTTTTTGTCCAACAAAATCTTTTCCCAAATAAAATCACTATATTAGCCGGTTTTAATTTTTGTTATTTTATGGGTCATATTATGTGTACTATCTAATAAGCTCAATAGTTACACAAATATACTAACCTATGCTTATAAAAATTAAAAGGATATAGATACAACAGAGATATGTTTATGTGTAGATATGCTTTGTTTGTTTTTTTTATGTTTCAACATTGAAAACTACCAACATATGTCCGTCTATATTTTTCNGAAAACTACCAACATGTGTCCGTCTATATTTTTCAAAATTTATGTACATATTTTATTTATTTTTCTCAACCAAATCTATTAATTATTTGCCAAAATTAATAATTTTATCAACCAAATTCAAATCGAAACTAGGAATTAAAAATATGCTACCAAATTTTAAATACTTCAAAACATTATCCGTATATTGAATTGTATATTATATGATAAATTGAATATAAGATCAAAAATATTTACATATTTACAAACTGAAATAATGAACAATAAAATAAAACGGATTATATAATATCACCTAACCCAAATAATCTAGTGCTTCCAAGCGCAGGTAGCATCCTAATATTTTTGAAAGCGTAATGTTCTCTAATGGACATAGAATAGGATTATCAGAAAAACTAGAGTCAACCCATGACAAATTAGTGCCATGTGTATCATCATTGTTCCAATCAAAATGTGAAGAAACACATTTATATATCATCTTGTCAAAACTTAGTTACTAAAATTGAT
The DNA here is from genome assembly GCA_900406405.1 of Lepidium africanum. Taxonomy (NCBI): domain Eukaryota; kingdom Viridiplantae; phylum Streptophyta; class Magnoliopsida; order Brassicales; family Brassicaceae; genus Lepidium; species Lepidium africanum. Next base: position 13,924 of record OVAX01003906.1, on the reverse strand, counting down.
CTGTTCTCTTTTATTGCTTTGATATTTTAAAAACTGTTAAGCACAAATGATTAATAAAATGAATTTTGACCAAAATGTCTTACAAGTCAAACCTTGGACTTTTAAGTGTTTCTTCTCAACACTCAAAAGATTACATTATCACAAAAGATTAAAATCATTCTCACAAACAGAAGACAAACATCAAATGTCTCGTGAACATATACTCTGCCAAGCAATTCTTCCCCTGTTACTTACTCTGTTTTGCAATTCCTATGGCTACTTCATCCCACAAGGATATGTAGGAAATGGTTTCAATGGTTACTAACACTTTAACCAATTACTCTAAACACACATTTGGTCAACTTTTCGACAATGAACTCGTCGAAATCAAAAACTCATCACGGGGTCATATAACATCTATCACGGTCAACTTCTTGTTCGCGATCGTCCCTAAATATGACAACCAAGGCTCACACGGTATGGTTTTCGTTATCTCTCCCACAAGTGGCTTTCTTGGAGCTTTAATGCAACAAAACAACGGTAAAGCTTCTAATCACGTGATAGCTGTCGAGTTAGATAAACCAAAGAAGAAGAATTTGGAGATATAAATGACAATCATGTTGTGATTAACATTAATGGTTTGAAATCTGTTGTTTCTACTTCTGCTGGTTATTACGATGATAAAGATGGAAAATTTAAAGAACTTTCTTTGATCAGAAAAAAGATAATGAGGCTTTCGATTGTTTATAGTCAACCTGATAAACAGCTCAATGTTACTTTATTTCCTGCTGAGATTTCTATTCCGCCTCGGAAAGCGCTTTTGTCTTTTGAACCGAGATCTCTCGCCATATTTCCTTGAGAAAATGTATATATAATTCACTGCATCAATATGGTGGATTGTGTAAATCATATCTCCAAAGCAGCCCAACAACAAAGCATTTCAAAGCTAGGTTCATCAATGACAAGTCTCTTATGTACGACTACATGCAAAGGCAGTCACCCACACACGACTATATACAAAGGCAGTCCCCCACACGAGACTACATACAAAGGCAGTCCCCCGCACGAGACTACATACAAACGCAATCACTCACACACGACTACATACAAAGGCAGTCACCAACACACGACTACATACAAAGACAGTCATCCATGTACGACAACTCACAAAGATAAAGGAATGGGAAAACACGACTACTTACAATGGCTACATGCAACGCCGCTTGCAGCTCCATTACATCATCCAAAAGCTGAAAATATTAACGTTAGAGAGAAGGAGATCAAAACTCAAAAAAATTTACAATCCTCTCCTCTTAATTGATCTCTTAGTAAATTCTAGATATTTTCTTTTGACCTCTATATAAGAACCTCTAATCTGTACTCAATCAATTTAGTTCTTGAGTAATAAAAATCTCTTTTCCTTCAATGACAGATCTACATCCTCAAGAATAAAATCTTCCACATCCCCAAAATCCTTACCTTTTTCCTAGCTATATTCATATCGTCAGTTCAGTCACCTTAAAATTAAATGATACCAACTATTTGTTATGGAAAACTCAATTTGAGTCTCTGTTATCAAACCAAAAACTGTTAGGCTTCATTAATGGCGGTGTCATGGCACTTGATGTCAACGCTCCTGAGTATGAAGCGTGGTTTTGTAGTGATCAACTCATCCGCTCTTGGCTCTTTGGAATGTTAACGGAAGAAGTCATGGGTCACGTTCATAACATAGCCTCTTCTTGCAAAGTCTGGCATTTTCTGGCAGAGAATTTTAACAAAAGTTCAGTAGCTTATGAGTTCTTTCTGCGCTGTAATCTCCAGCTCCTCACAAAGTCAGGGAAAAATATTTCAACCTATTGTCGAGAATTCAAGACTATATGTGACTCTCTTAGCTCCATTGGAAAACCGGTTGAAGAATCCATAAAATTTTTTGGATTTCTCAACGGCCTTGGTAGAGAATATGATCCTATTACTACTGTCACTCAAAGCTCTCTCTCCAAGTTTCCTCCTCCCAACTTCAATGATGTTGTCTCGTATGTTCAAGGTTTTGATATCAAGCTTCAGTCTTATGAAGACAACACCATAGTCAATCCTCACATGGCATTCAACACTCAGCACACTAACTACAACCCAATGTACCGGTCCAACGACACTCAGTTCCAGCAAGGACAAAGGGGAAGGGGTAACTCAAACAGAGGAAGAGGTGGATACTCTACAAGAGGCAGAGAATTCTCTCAACACCAAACAGCTGACAACAACTCAAATAATCGGCCTAGATGTCAGATTTGTGGAAGAATAGGTCACATTGCACTCAAATGCTACAATGTTATGATAACAATTACCAAGGTGGAGATTCTCCTCAAGTCTTCACTGCTTTTCAAACTGCTGATGACACTGGACGTGATTGGTATCCTGATTCGGGTGCATTCACTCATGTGACTGCCTCTACATCCAACCTCACAGCCTCCACTTCTTACTCCGGGAATGAGTCAATCACGGTTGCAGATGGTAACACACTTCCTATCACTCATGTAGGATGTACAACCATTTCCTCAGCCACATGTAACATTGTTTTGAATGAAGTATTGGTCTGTCCTGAAATAGAGAAGTCTCTCTTATCTGTGTCAAAACTGTGTGATGATTTTCCTTATGGAGTATTTTTTGATGCTAATAATGTTTGGGTTATTGATCTGAATACTCAGAACGTGGTGCTAAGGGGACCTCGAAGTAGAGGCCTTTATGTGTTGAAGGACCATGATCTTGTAGCTTTATATTCTAATCGACAGTGTACAGCAAGTGAAGGTGTTTGACACTACCGTTTTGGACATGCAAGCTTATCTATTCTTCAACAACTCAAAACAGCAAGGATATTATTTTAAATTAGAGCAGTATTGTGAGCTTTGCCAAATGGGGAAGAACTCTAAGTTACAATTTATATCTATTCTGTCTCATGTTTTAGCTCCTTTAGATCATATTCATTGTGATCTTTGGGGGTTGTCTCAAGTTGTATCCAAACGAGGTTTTAAGTATTATGCAGTGTTTGTTGATGCTTTTTCTAGGTACACTTGGTTATATCCATTACGTGTCAAGTCAGAAATATTCTCTGTTTTTATTGTTTTTCAATATCTCATTGCAAATCAATTAAACACCAAGATTAAAGTATTTCAAAGTGACAATGGGGGTGAATTTACAAGTAGGCAGCTGAAACAACATTTTGCAGAAAAAGGGAATCAAACACATTATGTCTTGTCCATACACTTAGGAACTTAAGAGCTAAGAAATTTCATGATAATAATATCACTACATGAAAAACACACATTAATAGTGCATAAAATCTGCTATTATATGTTTTACATAGTGTTACATCAAATGTTATGACATCGACAGCTATGGTAGGTACAACCTATACGATAGTTCGGACTGCTATGACATGTAAAGATATTATAGCAATTTACTAACACTGTAATAAACTTTTCAATTGCTCACCTTCATTGTTATCATCGATACAATATTCTATTACAATGCTTTTCTTTTGTCATTATATGTAGTTTTGTAGTGCTATCTTTTGTTATTATATAGAATCCCTGGTCTGCACAATATATTCATATTACATTTAAAAATACATTGTTTGAAATCAATGTATTTGATACATTGTTCATACATATCACAAGTCTGCAGATTCATTCAACCTATATTACATAAGTTTGAAATCAAGTTATAGAAAACAAATTACAATTATTTTAGCTTAGTCTTAAACTAATTAAAACTAGCTAATTTTGACCAAAGTTTTTTCATTCCCTACAAATAAAACAATGTATGAACATCAATTTTTTTATTACGTTTACATATGACAGTTAAAACACAAGTATTACGACAACAACATTACTTACCCAGTTTCATGATAATCAAGACACAAGAGTAATACATGAACACTAATTGTAGATAGATTAAATCTTCACGGGTGAGACCTTCATTCTTTCATCTTCTTCCATCTTTACTTTCATATGTAATAGTAAAACAAAGCTATTAGAGAATTATAACATTTTTTGATGATGTGTTGTAAGGACTAAAGGGTCGTAACAACAATTAGAGAATTATAACATCATGAGTCAATTTCAGAACTCGTATCTGTTAAGTCCAATAACGCATGAATAAAGGAAACAGATACAAGAAGAGCTTGAATAAGAATCAAATATGAAATTAAACAACACAGAAGATGATCAAATTACCAGCAATGTATTCAACACTGGACTTGCAGCTTAATTCATCATACGTGTAAATGAAAATAACCAATTTGCAAGTGAGTCTCTATTTTACAAGTCATCTACTATATAAGTCTAAAAGCGAAAGAGTTAAAAGGTACCTGTAAAACAAAGAGAGAAGGTATTTGTAGAAGAAGAAAAATTATCCATTAGCAAAACTACCCACCAAGAAACTATCTATAGAAGAAGAAAAATTGTCCATTAGCATAATTATCCACCAAAACTATACATTAATACACTTCTGCAATCATTTACGCAGTATAAAATGGCTAAGTATATCGAAATGGGATGAGATACCATTTGTATCTATACTTACATCATTAGTTTGTTCTTATCTATAGAATGACTAGCTAAGAATGACAATTAGAATGAGAATATGGAAAATGTTTTGTAAAGGGTTACTTGAAGATACCTTTATGTGTTCAACAAATTCTAAAACCAAATCTTGATTTTCACTCTACACCTCCCTCTATCGTACCTTCTATATCAACTGAAAATTCTCATCTCCATTTGTCAAACTCTAACGCAGATGCCTCTTCTTCCCTAGCTTGTCATGCCTTTTCTTCTTTTTCCAACAGAACAATGTCACAACTAGCCAAGCCTAGCATTTTCAAAGCAGGAAGCCTTAACAGAACAAATTCTGAGATAAGTTAATTAACCCACCAACTTCTGCTCCTCTCCCTCGTGTTCTCACTGGAAATAGTAAACTCTTAACCAATAATTTCTCATTTACATAAGGTTGCCTCAATACATAGAAGCGGAAACTTGATATCAATTAAAAAACCATGTATTTTATCTGAAACTATAAATCCTTCAAAAGAAAAAATCAATCCTAAAAACTTATCCAAATTTGGAACCTTAATAATTCAGCAGCTAAAGATATACACACAATTTTGAGAGAATTTTACATAAACAAGTGAAAAGAGAAACAGAAGCTGTCAATATTAACCTTGATCATTGAAGGTTGAAGAGGAGCTAACACCAGAAGTTGCAGGTCTCTGACGCATCCTACATCCACCAGCAACTACCTCAACAACATCAATTGACTGAAAAGAGTAAAAAATAGAATAACATTTAAGAAAATAATAAGATAGTTTCAGAAGTTTAGAATTATCCAGATAAACCCAGGGAATGAAATTCTTCTAGGGAAGCAAGTATGTTATGTAGATTCACATCAACAGTAGCCAAATCAAATTTCTGAGCAGAGGAGAAATCAGATTTCTCAAGGAGTTAGTCAGCATCAGAGAGTAGCGATAGTTTTCGACCAGATTATGCAGAGATGATGAAAATCCAGTAGATATGGAGTTAGGGTTTGAATGAGCTAGAGACACTGATAGAGATGTAGTTAGGGTTAGGGTGAGCTACGTCGGAGGAAGGGGTGAAGAATGAGGGGTGGAGAGAGGTGGAGGAGCCAATGTTGTGGTGGTGTTGGCTATGTCGGAGAGAGGATGAAGCCAACATTGGAGAAATTTAGTGAAAAACAAATCTCAAAAAAAAATTACGGGGGAGGAGAACTAAATGAAAGAGAGTAAAATGCCAAAATCAAAAAAATGTTTCGCCAAAACTAAAATTTGGCTAAGTATTGGCGGTAATAAAGTGTTACGAAGCTCCAAAACTCAGTTTTTACTTCCTCCTTAGTGATTTTTTATCTTAGCGTTTAAAAAATGTTATTATAAGATAACCAAAATCAGAAAATTATCTTTGATAACACATGAGGAAATCATGCTTTCTTTGTCTGCTATCAATGCCTTTTTTGTAATGTATAAGTTTTTGCTTATTCATCTTGCTATTGCTTTGAGTCAATAAATATGTGATGCTTATTGGAGAAAAATGATAATGATTAATCCTTTTGTATTTGTGCAGGCATATGACTGAATTTATAATCAAACGAGCAAAATCATAATGCTAAAAGCACGTTGATAAACAAGCTGGTCCAAGAATTTCCACTCAAGATATATTGAATGACAAACTTTAAAAGGTCTGGTAGATCCATATCACACCAACCCATCCTCATACTGTATGTCTAGAAGAAAATAACGCTCGTAATGGTTTGGTAGCCTCCTAGAACAATTTCGACTGCGGAAATTTATTTAAGCTTCCAACTCTCAAATGTGGAAGATGGTTTGACTCTATCCCTTGAGTTTATCAAGGTATTAATACCCGCATATAGATGACAATAATAGTATCATGAACACTAAGAAGTCAAACTCCCATATTAGAGTGATAAGCATGATACCAAACACAATATGAATAGTGATTGAAACAACATAAATGGTATGGTTTTTCAAACTCTGGAAGATAGCTCTACTAATAATGACATTAAGTTCAGGTTATGTAAGAACAATATATGATGCACCGTGTATAACATATGTAGTATTGGTCATAAAAATAATCATTTTGGTATTCGTATTGATAATATGTTTAGGAATTTTTTTTTCAAAAAAAGATCTTTGAAAATAAGAGATACCTTATTATATTATCTGAACAGAAAATACAAATTTAATATAATAATAATAGTAATGCTCTTGGATGTGGTAAATCCAATGCTATTTAATCATGTATTTGATATAGTACATCAAAATAGTGTTATTAGATTAAACATTTGGTTGATGTAAACTACATTAGGAAAATGTTATTCAAAACTCTTTCATTGTACTATCTTTTAATTCAAGTAAATAAATCCAGTTGAATTGGCCAACGAATTGGCTAATTTGACCCTAAAAGTACAAGAAAATAAAGCGATTAGTTTTCTCCTTGGGCAGCCCAAATTTCACAGTCAAGAATGATATGTTCAGTTAATGGCTGACTAAAGAAAAATGAGTTTTGACACACAAGACTTTGTAAATCTCCAGACCCGGTAAAATGTATCGGTATAAATGAAGAGAAGGAAAAAAATTGAAGAGGAAGATACAAGGTTGAAGAAGTTGGGAAAAAGAAGGTAACATTTGAAATAAGAGGGTAGATTATGGAGACAAAGGTAAGCTTACATAGGACGATTGTCCCTCCGTTTTGGGTTCATCAGACGATTGTCCCGCTATTTTCTAAGATTTTTTGACAGTTAGTGATAATGTTTCCTATGATATTATTTGTCCACTTGAAATGCTTTCATTCTGTGTCCACGCAAAAGGTTAGATTTCAGATTTGTAGACATGGACGAATTTCAAAAAAAAAAATAGAGCTTGACTTCCTTAAAAAGGGTTATGGTTTGGGATATATTTGTCTATAATAGGGATTTTGGTTTTCGATCGATCTTTCTTTGAAAGAGGTTATGTCCATGTCTACATTTTATAACTTATTTTGTCTACATGTCCATGGACGCTTAAGACCTTATCTATTTGTCACAAGATTATTTGTCCATGTCCAGTTGTACAGTTGTTAACCTATTCAGAAATTTGTCATCAGATAGTATTTTGGTCTATGTCTTTATACTTACTTTGAGAGTTGGACGAATAATAATTACATCTTTGTCATCAGATAGTATTTTGGTCCATGTCTTTATTTTTACTTTTAGCTATGTCCATGTTAACATTTTATAACTTGTTATGTCTACATGTCCCTAGACACTTAAGATCTTGTATATTTGTCACAAGAATATTTTGTCCATATCCAATTGTATAATTGTTAACACCTTAATGAAATTTATGATCAGTTAGTGTTTTGGTTCATGTCATTATTTTTACTTTGATCTATGTCCATGTTTACATTTTACAACGAAATAACATGTCTACAATCTATAACTTGTGACGGCTACATGTCCTAGGACATTTAAGACATTGTCTATTTGTCACCACAAGATTATTTGTCCATGTCGAGTTGTACAATTGTTAACACATTCACAAATTTGTCATCAGTTAGTGTTTTAGTCCATGTCTTTATACTTTCTTTGAGAGTTGGACAAATAATAATTACATTTTTTGCCATCAGATAGTGTTTTGGTCCATGTCTTTATTTTTACTTTGTGCTATGTCTTGTCTATATTTTATAACTTGTTATGGCTACATATCCATGAATATTTAAGACCTTGTCTATTTGTCACAAGATTATTTGTCCATGTCCAGTTGTACAATTGTTAACTCATTGACAAATTTGTCATCAGATAGTGTTTTGGTCCCTGTCTTTATACTTACTTTGAGAACTGGACGAATAATAATTATATCCATTGTCATCAAATAGTGTTTTGTTCCATGTATTTATTCTTACTTTGAGCTATGTCCATGTCTACATTTTATAACTTGTTATGACTACATGTCCGTAGTTTAAGCTTATGTCCATGAGTAGTTTAAGTTTCCTGATAACTACTTAAAATTTGGCATCTCTAGTATAAACTTATCTCCATGTATAATTTTGTTATATTATTTTATCCATTTCTAGTTTAAACTTATGTCCATATGTAATTACATCATATGTAATTACATAAGAATAATAGTTGAGACAATGACCAAATTTGTACATGTGTAATAATGTCAGAAGTTGTCATCATGAATCCAATTTTTATATTTTAGCTTTGTATCAAATTCAATGAGTCTTTGTTCAGTATATACAAAACATAATAATTAAAACAAAAAGACATTCTCGTGGTTTATTTATCGCGAGAATAAACGGTAGCATCAACGAAAACGAAACAGAAACAAACACATGATTTATTTATCAGCTAAACAAGAAAAAAGAACGAACAAGAACAATTTTGTCTTTTTATGTGGGTGAGAGGATATTCTTCATAAAAAAATATAGTTAAGAGTATTTGATACAAATAACTCTCAAAAATGGCATTCCACATAATTTTTTCTATAGAAAAAGTGAAACACTTCTTAACCAAAGTATATGTGCTTTGAATTTTTCTGAACTTTGAAACAATAGCACTCTCTAAACTTTAATATAATTATAAAGTTAGCTAAATTCAAATAACACATGATTTTACAAACTTTCATATGATAACAAACAAAATGTTAAAGTATCAAAGCTAAGAATATACAACTTAAGTAGAGTTATGAAAATTTAAAATTATATAACAGTAATGTCTCTAAAATCTACAATGGGATGTTATAATCAACCTAACTATTTTTTGTTCTTTTTTTTAAAGAAAGGTGAACATCATTTATTTTATTTCTGAAAAATGTATCTTAGTACAATCCACTTTTTAATCTTTTAAATTATTAGAAAGAAAATCACAAATCTAAGCAAATATTTGATTTCTAATACCTTGATAAAATTGAAATTCGAGAAAGGTAGAAAAAAAGAAAGGAAATAGTGGTTACAAAAAAGTTTTTTAAAAAATTGAAACAAGGAAAGTCATATAATATAATGTATATCAATCTTCAACCTTCATTTTGTCGCCTGAATTTCCTTCACAGATTTAAATATTATGAGCTATTCGAAGCTCCACATATATTGATATTACATAGTTAGAGAATCAAAAAAAATGTATATATACTCAATAACTTATAACCATGACATTTATCGGAAAAAAAAACTTATAACCATGACATATATTTGCTAAATCTCCATCAAATTTAGATGCAACACAATGATCAGAACTTTCGGTTAAACGGTTATAATAAATACAAATAAAAACTAAAACGTTGTGTTTTTTCCACTATTGACTCGTTTTGATTGATGGCTACTTTGAAGTCCATAAGCAGCAACGGTAATCATCTGATTTCTCTGATTGTATCTTCCACCGGAAAAGTCCATCTCCGGCAGATTCACGCCGTCTTACTTCGCACTTCCTTAATCAGAAACTCTTACGTTTTTCATCACTTCTTCTCTCGTCTCGCTCTCTCTCTCAATCCTCGAGACATTGATTACTCAAACCGAGTTTTCTCCCAGAGGATTAACCCAACTGTCTCGCAATGCAACACTATGATCAGAGCTTTCTCCCTCAGCGAAACTCCCCTCGAAGGGTTTCGTTTGTTTCGAGCTCTCAGACGAAACAGCTTTCTTCCTGCTCATCCACTTTCGTTTTCTTTTGCCCTCAAGTGTTGCATTAAATCAGGTGACTTACGCAGTGGTTCGCAGATTCACGGCAAGATTTTCAGAGATGGGTTTCTCTCGGATAGTCTTCTCTTGACAACTCTGACGGATCTTTACTCGACCTGTCAAAACAGCACGTACGCCTGTAAAGTGTTCGACGAAATTTTCCATAGAGATACCGTTTCTTGGAACGTGCTGATGTCGTGCTTTCTGCGGAATAAACGTACGCGAGATGTTCTGGGTTTGTTTGATAAGATGAAGAGCGAGGTGGATGGCTGTGTAAAACCAGACGGGGTAACATGCTTACTGGCTTTACAAGCTTGTGCCAACTTGGGTGCGTTGGATTTTGGTAGACAAGTTCATGACTTTATCAATGAAAATGGGCTCGGTGGTGCTTTGAATTTGAACAACACTCTGGTTTCCATGTACTCACGTTGCGGGTCTATGGATAAGGCTTGTGAAGTCTTTAATCAAATGCGTGAACGAAACGTGGTCTCGTGGACAGCTATGATCTTGGGTTTAGCCATGAACGGATTCGGAAAAGAAGCCATTGAAGCTTTCAACGAAATGTTAGAATTTGGAATCCCTCCAGGGGAACAGACATTGACGGGATTATTGTCTGCGTGTAGCCATTCTGGCTTGGTCGATGAAGGAATGATGTTTTTCGATAGAATGAAGAGCGGAGAGTTTAAGATTAAGCCAAATGTACATCACTATGGGTGTATCGTTGATCTCTTGGGACGTGCTCGTCTACTTGATAAAGCCTACAATGTCATAAAATCAATGGAGATGAAACCGGACTCAACCATTTGGCGTACGCTGCTTGGGGCATCTAGAGTCCATGGAAATGTAGAACTTGGGGAACGAGTGATCTCTCATCTTATCGAACTCAAAGCCGAAGAAGCTGGAGATTACGTACTGTTACTCAACACATACTCTTCGGTTGGGAAATGGGAGAAAGTGACTGAATTGCGATCACTCATGAAGGAGAAAAGAATCCAGACCAAACCCGGATGCAGCGCAATCGAGTTACAAGGAACCGTTCATGAATTTATAGTCGACGATGTTAAGCATCCCCGACAGGAAGAAATCTATAATATGCTGAAGGAGATCAATCAGCAGCTAAAGATTGCCGGTTATGTGGCGGAAGTCACATCAGAACTGCACAATCTCGATTCTGAAGAAGCAAAGGAATATGCGTTGACGTACCACAGTGAGAAGTTAGCTATTGCCTTTGCCATTATAGTGACTCCACCAGGAACAACCATTAGAGTGACTAAGAATCTCAGAACTTGTATTGATTGCCATAATTTTGCTGAGTTTGTATCTCATGTTTATGATCGAGTCGTGATCATTAGAGATCGTTCTCGATTTCATTATTTTAAAGACGGCGCTTGCTCTTGTAAAGACTTTTGGTGATGATTTATGTCTTGCCACTATTTTTGGTTGATGACTCGCCTAAAGTTGTATACCCTACACATTTTTGTACTCATATTAACAAAAAAAAACATCATTTTATTCCTTGAAACAACAGTTAAAGAACTCTTCAACCTTTCATCATGATATTTGCAGTTAAAAGAACTCGAAAATCTCAGAACTTGTGTTTATAAATTTGCTTCAATGCCATGTTCCAAAATCTTCAAACTGAAGCTAATACATTCTTTATTCTACAACAAGAAGATGTCTCGCCGATGGAAGAAATATGAAAGGTAAAAAAAAAAACTCGAAACGATCAGAAGAGAAATGTTATCAGCTTCTCTGAAGAATGATTTTTTGAGTGAGATCACGATCTCGTTAGATGCAGGTTTGTTTGCGAATGCGATACCCTTTTCAATGCTGGATTTTAGTTCTGACTTAAGAGCTTCTAGTGCTTTCTGCTCGTACTCAGTCAATCCCTGAAGGTCTGACTTAATCACAGCTTCAACTCCGTTCTTCCCAAGCTTGATCCGTGATGCAAAGAATGGGAGATCAGTCAAATTTGAGTCCACAAACGAGCACTCGTAGACATCTCCGTCTCCATCAAGAGCACGAAGAGATGACTCAACGAATCTTGCTGCTGCATATGCCATTGACAAAGTAGCTGAACCTGCACCAGCCTTGGCATCCACAACCTCAGTTCCAGCATTCTGAATCCTAACAGTCAGTTCTTGGATTTCTTCATCAGTAAAGCTGACAGAGGGCTTGGTTTTCGAGAGAATAGGTAGAATGGTGATTCCAGCATGTCCACCAATAACCGGAACATCAACATCGATGAGCTTAAGGTTCTTTTTCTGAGAAACAAAAGTGTTAGCCCTCACAACATCCAACGTAGTGACACCAAACAGCTTCTTAGGATCATAGACACCTTTCTTTTTCAACACTTCAGCAGCAATCGGCACCGTCGAGTTAACAGGGTTACTGATGATGTGGATGAAAGCATTAGGACAGTTATCAGCGACAGCCTCAACAAGTGTTTTCACAATGTTGGCATTGATGTTGAAGAGATCATCACGGGTCATACCTGGTTTCCTCGGCACACCAGCCGGGATAACCACAACATTCACATCTTTTAAACAATCAGCTAACTCAGAAGGTCCAGTAAAATCACGAACTTGAGAAGGAGTGTTACAATGACTCAAATCAGTAGCAACTCCCTTCACATTAGCAATATCGTAAAGATGAAGAGTAGAGACTAACGGAGACATCTTGATGAGAAGTGATAAAGGCTGGCCAATACCTCCAGCAGCACCAAGAACAGCTACTTTGTATGAAGCATTGATCTTGAATCCATACGGCTTTTTGTCAGATGTTTGAGCTTTTGTCACAGAGCCGCACAGAGTCTTGGTCAAGGAACGAGAATAAGTCCACAGATGAGAGACGTTGATCGAAGACCAGTGAAACTAGGGACTGAGTTAAAGTTCACAGCTTGGACCCTCGATTGTGGTAAGGAACTGGCTCTAGAGGAGTAAGAAACAGTTGATCCAATTGAAAACAAAGAAGCTGATGTTGCTGCCATTATTTTTCCCTGTTTATTCAAAGAAGAGAAATAAAACTTGTTAATACCTAACAAACATTAACACGAACAGATCCAGATAGCATATAAATCCCAAAATTTCCAATATGAGGTCAAATTGAAGAGATAAAAGACGAACAATTTGTCAAAACAGTTGAAAAAAGAAAGAAAGGAGACATCTATCTATCGAGCAAACGAACAACAACAATAAAGAAAATTCGAGAAAAAATAAAAAGCACCTTAAACCATAATCGGCGAGAGAGGTAAAACAGATCGAAACCATAACATATTTTTTCCAGGGAGACTTAGCTCTAACAAACGATTCAGAGGAGGTATTGGTACATCTAAGAGATGGAAACCTAGCTTGGGAGACTATTATAAGTTAAGAAAAAGAAAAACGAGAGATTGAGAATCTAACCGTCGAGAAAGCCCAAGATGAGAGAGAGCGAGAGAGGAAAAAGCTTCAAGAGTTGTTTTCGATTTTGCTTTGTTCTCAGCTCCAGTGAGTTGACAAGAGAAATGGGTTTAGGTAGGTGACGATGGACGAAAAGAGACAAACCTAATTAAAAATGTTTTAAAAATTAATAAATAAAGAGAGAAAATATATTAGTATTACAGATCTTTGATTTGGCTGTCTCGTTGGATCTGCCAAGAGGTGACCCTGATAGCGTCTTTTAGCAGTCCGTAAAGGAATTTTGAATTTTTGTAAATTCGATCAAAT